>VDFB02028778.1:0-80544 GCA_007258455.2 Sequoia sempervirens
TAGAAAATATAACCCTAAATTACGCACATGATACACAGGTCAGTACGATCAACATTACATTCATTCTCACAACTCATAGATTATGAGCTATTACAATCATAAATGAATGGAATTCAAAGCAGAATAAAAAATTTCCTCCCTTGACTACAACACAGTGCACTCTCAAGGAATCAGACCCTCACTGAATTGTTCTCCACCCAAATATAGGGGTCTTCCTCCTTTCTTGACAGTAACTAATCAATTGCAAACATAGTAACACTTTCTTTCCGCTTAACTATTCATCTTGAAAACCGATGACTGGGAAATAATGTATGGTTGGAATGATTACATCACCAATGATATGACTTAGGCGATAACCAAACATTTCTTGCTTTGATTCCTGCTCTGTGGTCGTCAATTCTTGTGCAATTAGCATGCTTCACAAACTAAGCATTAAAAAACTATTGCAAAAGTGCAATGGAGTCGCATGTGCAAGTTGTCCAACCGAAAGATCAATTGGGAATATAAATTAGATCTTGGTCATATCAACAATTAATTCTGACCACATTGACATCCTATCACCTCAATCAATCCTCAGCTCAAATGTCTTGCCAACCTTCTATAAATTCAACATGTACCACCACACTTCACCATCCTGAAATATCAAACATGGCGAGTGCTCAGAGCAATGGAGTGTCTATGAATGACTTCATCGTTACTGAGGAGATCAAATGTAGTTCCCTTTTTAGGTGATTTTCTAACCAACTAAAAGAAGTATTCATCATCCAGAGTGAGGTAGAAGAGGAGGTGTTGCACAATATATTGGGAACATCGTTCCTGAATCAAGTACATGTGCATAAGCTACGCTCCTGGAGCGTTTTGTGTACACTGTTATTCGCACCTTTGGACGTTGTGATTGGGGTATGAGAGCCATGGAGCACCTAGTTCGACCCGATTTTCTCCACAGAGTTAATGTTGCTATTTTCGGTATCAACAACTACCCATGAAGCAGACTAGTTGATGATGCCATCTACATCGCGACTGCAACTCAAAATGAAACCACTGAGGAAGCAGTGAACCTTCTTTGTGCAAGGCTGGTGAGGAACGACATGGGGTTGTTTTCCCAATTCCTGCAGTCTCATGAGAACCTGTTATCACTGGCCTGGATAGAGCGCCTCCAGATGGTGGTGGAAGCAATCTGTGTGCTCATGTTTTCCCTATGTGCTTGAAGAAATTGTCGTCTTGATATTACCCAACTTTTTATAAACGAACAATGAGTTTTGTAACAAGTCATCAGTATATATATATAATAGAATATAGCATTTTATAACTCTAGTGTTGGTCCTCTTTCATGAGCAATTATGTCTTTTATTTTGATTTCCTTTATTGCATCTGAATGGCATCTAGTATTTGCTTCTATATCGATGGGCTTGTCATTTTAAAACTGGAATGCACCTTAATAAAGTGAACTGCATTGTTTTTCCCTTAATGTCTTTTGAAAAATGCCCCTAGGTGGTAAAATGTGAAGTTCACAAAACCAAACAGAACACCGCCGATAGTTTAGAACCCACTTAAACTCCCGCTCAACTTGAAAGACTTTGAAACTTTTCGTCGATGGTCTTTTTTATTAGTTCATGAACCTTGAGTACAGACCGCCAACCTCCCAAATTGAAGACTTAGAATATTCAAGAAGTTACACCAATGCCATAAAACACCACCCATGAGAAAATAGAGAAGCAAAATAACGAAGGGAAGTAAGAGGGAGACTTAGATGAACTAATGAAAACACTGCCTGAGTTAGCAATACTTCACAAAACACTACCCAGCTTGAGACTTAACCAAAATTTTGAAATGGGGATGTCAATTTTAAGAGCGAAGACCGAAATTAGGGTAACACTTTGCAAATGATAAAATGCTTATTGCTCAGTTTGACAGCATATGGTTGCTCAAAATCGAGAAAAAATGATGGATTTGATCTCAATTTATAGATTTTTTTTATTAGATGGATGAATGGCTAGGATTTGATTTTGGATCATGAGTTTAAACCCATTAAAGGTGGAGTGGATGTGGAGAAATGGTAGGTTTTTAGATAGTTAGTCCATTTATTTATTTAATAAAATTATTTAACTATTTTGATCAATGAGTTAACTTATTTGATTTGTTACCTAATTTAATTGATTTGTTAACTAAATTGATTGATTTGTTAATTGACTTGATTTGATGAGTTGATGTATCATTATTTTTATTAAATTATTTGTAGTTAATATATTTATTCTAATTTGAATATTTTTGGAAAAATGATTTATGCAAATTAATTAAATAATAAATATTATTTAATCAATTTGATTTTGATAAAGTGGATTTTAAGGAGTGGACGTTATTAGGTGTTGAGATGGGGATGGTGGTATGAAGATAAGTATATGCAATATTTTAGTGTCTACAAAGGGTATCATCAAGTCAAAATTCAAGCGGAGGACACATGGAAGACAACTTTCCAAACCAACATGGGTCGTTTTGAATGGTTAGTGATACCTTTTGGCCTCATCAATACATTTGACATGTCCATGCAACTTATTAATGTACTTAGAGATTGTCTTGACAATGTTTTAACCATTTATTTAGATGATTTTTTTATATATTCTCACACTTGAAAAGTATATCACCAACACCTAGATCATGTTTTGTGCATACTTCAAAAAAAATGTATGCAAACCTTATCCAAATGCTTTTTTGGTCGATGTTTATCTATTACTTGGGTTTTGTCATCAACAAGAAAGGAATTCAACTAGATTATGCAAAAGTGGATGTTCTTCATTGACCAACTCCTAAAATCACACAATTGAGAAGTTTCCTTTATCTTGTGAACTTCCATTGCAAGTTGATTCTTGGGTACTCTACAATTGCTTCACCTTTGCATCTTTTCAATGGACCAAAAATCATACCCAAGTTCTCCCCATGTTGATTTTGCAACTATTTTGGCATTACAAGAAATTTTATAGCCTTTTGAGCTTGATATTGATGTCTCTCAATTCACTCTTGGTGTAGTTTTGAAAAAAATGATCACCCATTGCCCTATCATTTTCAAAAGTTTTCTACAACAAAACAACACTACCCCACCTATGAAAGAATTGTATGCCTTAGTACAATCTGTAAACATTGGAGATATTATATGCTTAGCAAGGAAAATAATGTAAATACATATAACTTGCCTCTTCAATTTCTCTACTCAAAATAAAATTGAAAAAGCATGATATATGAAATGGCATCATATCTACAATTCTATTTGGTCATCAAATACAAAAATAGCATTACCAACACTATTGTTGATCGCCCTCCAACTCAAACATTGACTATTGTAACCACTTCATATATTGGGTTTTAGGCTTGGATTCGCAATATGTAGATGATCTTGATTTTAGTCAAGTCTACACTAGTCTTCAACATTCGACTTTTTCCCAATTTAGTAGCTTTTTAATGTCAAGGATTGTTGTATAAGTTTGTCAAAATGTGTTCCTCACAATCACTACATTTCTCTTCCCAAAGTATCACACCCTACTCTATATAGTGTTCATTCAACAAGCACAAGATTCTTCATCATTTACAATAGTTCTTTTAGTGGCCTCACATGCAACATGATTTTATTTCTTGAGGTGTTTAATTTGTTGGCATTCAAAAACCCATGGAAAAAAATTGGGCTAGAGTATTCTTTTGTCTATACCATTCCATCCTTGGGAAAGGATTTCCATTGATCTAGTAAGTGGTTTTCCTATGATAGTGCAATGACATGATTGTGTTTTTTGTGGTTGTAGATTACTTCAACAAGATGGCTAAATTCAACCATGCCACAAGACTAGTTCCACTTATAGCCTACTTGTTCTTTGACTTTGTTTGGTGTTCTTTTGGTGTTCCAACTAGCATTGTTTATGACCCTAACTCTTGTTTTGCGGGCCATCTATGGAATTCTTTGTAAAATATATTGGGGGTCTCTCTCAACTTCTCCATTGCCTTTCATCCACACTTAGATGGAAAAACCAAAGTGATCAACCACACACTTGTACAAAGTCCACATTTTTCACTCTACATCTCCAACTAAGTGGGATTTGAGTCTCACTCACATTGAGTATGCAAGCAACCAAGCAATACTCTTTAACAAGTCATTGAACTTTTGAGGCCTACCTTGTTTTGCATCCCTTGGCTCCTTATAAGCTACCTTTATACTTGCCTCTTCCAACTACATGACATGTTCATGAATAGCAAGATAAGGCTTACTCCTACATTTAACACTTGCATTCTTTGTAGTCCAAAGTGGCTCAAGTTTTCAAGAGACTCGAGAAAAGTAGATACAACTCATGGATCATTGTCATATTCCACGAGTTTCAAGTTTGCAACAAAGTTTGGTTATACTTGGACAAACATCATTTTCAAGAGTAGACATGTAGCAAAGTCAAATATCTTCAATATGGACCTTATACTATTCTCTAGCAGATATTCAAGAACACATTTCACTTAAATCTTTCAACACAATTGGACATTAATGTTTTGTGCATATTGATCTCCTCAAGCATTACTATGAATCCACATTGAAATTAGATCTTCCTCGCAATCGTCCTATAGACAATATTTTTATTTTCAACCTAATGTTGATCAACTTTTTCACACCAAAACTTGCCAAACTCGACATGGTTCTAACACTTCATGCCTTGTGAAACAAGATTGATTTCCACATAGGCTCAACGAATTTCATATGAGTAGATGTCTTAGAATTTTCCTTCTCTCTTAAGAGCATTGAAACCAATGTTTATATTGTTGAAAGTAATAACAAAGATTCACATAAGGTATATACGGTATGTAGTACATAGTACTTAGGTTAATTATATTTCTTATAATTTTTATTTTCTCTTATGTAATTATAGAGAAATTAGAATATTGCATATTCCACCTCACTTATAGTCTCTTAGTTTGATATTTTAGTATATCCACCTCACCTGGATAGTTGCAGTCTCCTAATTTGAGATTTATGCATTCCCACCTCATCTAGCTAGTTACAATCTTCTCATTTAAGATATTTTCAAAAATAAGTTAAGTCACCTCAACATTTGTCATGGTTGGCTGACACTTATAAGAATGTTCACAATTTAGATTCTTCAATTTTTACCCACATTCCAAAAGCAACTATAAAACAAATTTAGACTTTGTAGCAATTTAAAGCAACTATGTATTAATGTACATTTATGTGTGCAAGCTTTATTATGTTAATTGTTATTATATAATATAATCACTTTAGGTTTGGTTGTCAAGATTTATAGCTTTTTATTGAATATATCTATCACATATCATAGTGTAGACCTCTACTAGTTATGTTTTGTGTGGTTTCTCTATTAATATACATGGCCATCACTTGGAGAAGAATAACAACATTTCTCTCTACTTTAAAAAACAGATGCTTTGTATTGATGTCTATATGCCAACTAGTGCCTCTATGTAAAGTATGTTTCATACATATCAATCAAATGACATTGCTTGTTAAGAAACACATAGTAACAAATTTGACTTATTTTTTTACTCGCATCACACATTATATATCTTAGTTGTGCTCCTTAGTAGTTGTTGATACTTTTCAATTTTAGATGCCCAATATTTGTTGTCTTTTATTAAGGTAGACACTTTTGACCAAAGCTATGAACCGGGAACAAGCTTTGAGAGGACCCCAAAACCTTTTGCAGCAAGATCAACAACAAAGATCATGGATCAACTAACAACAAAGGAATGGACCTAAAAAAGACCCCCAAAAAATAGACAATAGGTTTGTGGACAATGAAACTAAAGAGGAGGGATTTCAAACCAAGAATTAAGGCAATTTGAATCCAAATCTCACCAAAGGGCTCTAAAGAGGAGCGGGACCAAAATGGATAGTCCAACCTTTTTTCAAAAAAGTACTAGTCTCAATCGAAGGGCTCTCAATCACAACTTCAAGTTTTCTTTTTTCCTTGCATGGGGATCCACTGTCCACACCAATGAGATCCTCCACTATGGTTTCCAACACCTTCCCATTGTACGAAGATGGACACAACTCAATAGGTGTCTTGTCCATAAAGGAATTCCCAAGTGTATCTAGAACCTTTCCTTCTTGCCTCATCCTGGAGTGCACTTTAACCAACGAAGAGGACTTGTAATGAATTTTCTACTCCCAAAAACCTAGCTTGAAGCACAATTTGATATTTCTTAGAAAAACCTTAATAGCTTTTGAACAAACACAAAATTTGGCAAAGATGAAACTATTTCGATATTTTGTAACATTGCCAATTGCAACACACTAGCTAATAGCAATAACTTGAATGATACTTCCATCCCAAAATCCTGACAGGAGCTCAAGGAGCATAGCCCAAATAGAAACTGTGTTAACCTTGGTAGCATCAAAGCCAATAGCCCATCTTTTTAAATGAAGATATGCCTTACCAAGAAACCAAGGACCTCCATATGGAACACTAAAACAATCCTCCATGGACTAAAAGGAGAATAAGAGGAAATTGTTTAACAAGGCCGCAACACAAAGTTGACCTAAAACATTCCAACATTTGGATGCCCAACAAAGAATTACATCAATGTTTGGTCGGAAACCAAAGAATCCCCCAATAAGGGACCAATAAAAGCTCTATGCACCAAAACATTTGGAATCCTAAAAGTGCCACAAGAAACATCATCAAGACTAGGAGGCATGGACAAAACCAAGTTCTACACGAGAGGAACTGAAATGGGAACTTGGGGCACCTCATTAAAGGTGGCATCCCCATCACCACTATCCTACATCACACCTAGAGAAGGAGAAGGCACACACAACTCATCCCCATCAAGACACCTACCAAAGAGTACCTCATCCTTTTCAACCTAAGTAACCTCCTGGGGAAGGAACTCCTTACACAAGCCAATGTCTAAACTGAGAGAAGGCTCACCAACTATCACCCTTGAACACATAGCCAAACCAAATCCAAGACAATGAGGCATAAGATTTGAGTCATGCACAAGGGGAAATGAAACAAGGTGTAAAACATTTGTATTTTGGACATGGGGAGCATTAATGACAACCCCATCATTGCATTTATGCAAAAACCATGTGGACCATGGAGGAGAACACAACGTAAACCTAGCAAGGCTCCAACAAGACAAGAACCCATCCTTGACAAACACCTAAGCAATCAATGCAACCGGAAGTGAAATAGAGGCCACCACCTAGGGAAGAAACCCCTTACACAAGTTGAAATATAAACTAAAGGAAAGCTCCACTGACACCAACACTTGCCTAGGAGCCTCGAGGGAGACAAACAAACACCCAACAACCAAGCCTCAAGCAGAAGGTCTAGCAATTGCTAATCCTCATCAATAACGTCCCATGAAATATCCTCATCCTCATCCTCGGAATCCACTTCTTCATCTCCCTAGTCCCCATTGGATTTGAAACCAATGCCTCTACTCCAATTCCCACTCATTTTTCCCCAATATTTGTTAGTGTTGATGCTAATATGTCAATACCTGAATAGTTGATACTTATTATGTAATGTCCCCTTCTCAAACTGATCTTGCGTTGCGGTTGGCCTTTTTAAAACAGAGATTGGGAAGGTAAAATTAGGGTTTCCTATTTTAAGGATATCTTTGCTCGGAGTTGGTGGATTCAATGGCGGAGTCTTTCGGGTTTTCAGAGAGCTTCACAGATGGTATGTTCATTTCGGCATTTACTGAGCGTTTTTGACTGGAATTCTTCATTGTTGTTTTAAAAAGTGGTCTTTTGAGGGTGGCTTTTGCCCTCATTAAAGATTAATTTATTATTTACCTAAGTCAAAGCAAGCTTAAATGGGCGCATTTATCAAAGCATTGAATTTATTTAAAATATCAATGTTGAGCTTTGAAAGGAAAAGGACGCCATCTTGGAGAAAGGATTAGGGTTTTGATCATTGAAGTGGATTTTAGGGTTTCGTGAACTCAACAGGAAGTTATAAAAGGAAGACCTTGAGCATCATTTCTCATCTTTGGTCTACAGTATCGTTATGCTGCCGGTTTGGCTATGGAACTGCTTCGAGGAATGAAGGCCTCCTAGCTCGGGCATCGCTTCTTGTTTGCAAGACAACAACTAGTGGTGATTCAGTCTATTTGTGAGTTGCATTTAGTTTGTGCATTGTGTTCAGCTTATTGCATTGTTAGATCTGATTGGCATGTTAGTGGTTTTCAGCATTTTGCATTATTTAATACAGCAGATTCGTGTTTTCAATCATAAGTCAAAAAACATCAAAAATATTGTTCTGGGTATCAGCCCATTCTCATTGCTAGGCCTAGGCGTCCATTTTCTCCAGTTTATAGATTTTATAGAGAAGCTTTGAATTTTTAAGAAGAAGTCGAACTTCTTGCTGGGCCGTACCATTTGCTGGTTGCATTGGAATCCGTGCATAAATAATATAAGGTTGTTTGATCTGTTTTCTGTGTCTTAGTTTAGGCGCCATCATTCTTAGAGAGTATTGCATTTATTCCAAGTCAATCCGATGATCTATGTGAGAGTTATGAATCATTCAGTGAATTTCTATGCTGCTGGTTAAAGGTTGAAAAGTACAGATCTGTCATAACTGTCTACAGAAATCTGCATCTTCTGATTTGGATTTGGCATTGTGGTTTACTTAAAGGCTTGTAGCAGATTTATTGTTGAATGCACCATTTGAAAAGCATCTGATATCTTGACATTGCAGGCAATAATTATCTATTGTAAGCTGGCAATAGTACTGACCAGTGTTCTTTAATATTGCTTTGTCATGTTTTGTAATACTCCTTCTTACCTTCAGTATTAGTTTGAAATAGTTACGTCTCCGCCCTATGGTAGCTACTTTCCCATTCTGGGTTAGCAAGCACATTCTGGGTGTTGAGTATTTTCAGCTTTCAGCATTTCTTTTCAAGCATTGTTATTTGTAATCACTCCGCCATATGGTCGCCACTCACTCCATTTTGGATTGGGTAGCACATACTTGGTGTCGAGTTCCCTTTCAGCAATTAGAGTAGAAGATCCTCTGACCATATGCTCGCCATCATCGGCGCCATTCTTGGTTAGAGTTGTTTTTGCACGTTTTGGTTTATCTTCTAACCTTAACGGGTGCATTGATTGTAATTGGTAATTTGATAAAATCGAAAAAAATTGGCTCGGAATATTTCATATTATTAATCATTGGTGACTTTTGGTTAGGAGTAGTAATGTGAGAATTATGTAAATATTTCATTTTATATGATAATGTAGTTAAAATTCTTCTAGACTTTGTGAAATAGTAAATTGTGTAAGTTCTTTTATGATTATTCTAGTTCATACTATGTAGAATATGGCCAAATGTCAATCCTTTGATGATTTTATGAAGCTGATCTATCAATTTCCTTGTTATTTGCATTCATATTTATTATGATTGTTGATTCATCTATACAATCACAAGAGATTAACTTGCCAAAAAATGAAATTGTCAGTTGCATTCATCTATGCATGGTAATAATCAACAAACTAGACTCGCAATATTCAAACAATGATTACTATGTGAATAGAAACCAGACTTTCTAACTTGAGAGTCTTGGATCACTTTTTACCTTTGTCCCATTTAATTCTGATAATGCTTCCTTTTATCCCTAAAATAGTTTTCCATTAAAGCTTCAGACTTAAGTTATCTATGATCACATTAATTCGAGGATCATTCATGATCTTAACCTTTTTGAACTATTATCTACCTTGCTAGCTGTTTGCATAGAGTTTGGAGTGTATGATCCTTGGTATATTAACCTACATGTTTGGTATCAGTCCATAGCCATGATTGGTTGTGCTTCCTCTCTATTTAAAACAAGTCATACCTATCAAAGTTTCGAAATACACATTTTTGTTTCTCATTAAAGTTGCACATATCCTTGTTTCTCCTAAAAGATGTCTTTCGATATGTGACATTTCAAGTGCTAGTAGAAGACCATGATCTTCATTTAAATGTTAGTATCAAAAATAACTTATTCCTTCCAAGCTAAACCGTTCATAGAATGGCAATGGAGAAGTAAAATTTTCTGAAATTTTCCTATCAAGGCAATATTTTTTACTTAACACAGTATGAAATAGCCATAAGTAGAATATGCTGTAAATATATCAATGGACATTTACCAACAACCAAATACCTCAATGAATGATTGCCCTGATATCCATTTCCACGTGCTCTAAAAACTGTTGAAATTGTATCCACACCATAAAAAAGTTTAAATTGTCTATGAAAGATTCACCCATGAACCATTATATTGAATAAGACCTTTATTTTAACTGGTTTTTAATAGACATTTTTGACATCTAGGGTCAGGCTTTCTGTGAAACCATTTGAATTGATATTTGAGATCTAGGCGAACTATTTGTCACCAAAAGAACAGAAGAGAGATATCTCAAAGCCACAAAAGAATCAATAACAAAAAATGTCACAATTGACCAAGAAAACGACTTTACCTAAGGTATTTTACAAAAGCAATTAGTTGCTTCCCAAATTCTATCCAAACATAATATTTAAAATAAGTACACTACATTATTGTAGTAAATTGTAAGACAATGATCATCCATAAAATGCCAAAAACAATGCACTCAAAAAATGCAAATGAACGGATGGGGAAAAAAAAAGTTGCATATAGTTCATGAAAATATTATCCCAAAATTCAAATTCATTAAAACTAGCTAGTCTGATGAAACGTCCATCTCCCCACTGTATCTCTTTGGTCTGGGATCAAATGGAGGTAACTGAAGAACTGCTTGTTCAGTTTCTATTGGATCAGCTCGCAGAAGCTGAGATACATTTGTTAAGGGTGAATTTTAAATAAAAGAAAAAAACTGACCACTCATTCAATCCAAAGAAGCAAAAACATAAATGTAGCTGCAAAACAAGAAAACGCCATATTCAAAGAATGCAAAACAGTATGGTTTCTTACATTCAACCACATCAAATTTGCAAATTTAAATTTATGGATACAGGATCTTTTAAAACAGGTTTTGAATCATCTTCAACAATTCTGAACTTTGTTTTTGTCAAAAAATGCCCATCTTTAAAGTTTGTTCCATCCTTACTTTTGTCCATAATCCCTGCAATTCATGAAAAGTAAGTGGTTAAAAGGCAAAAACATAAATATGTATGATTGATAAAATAGAAAAATAATTTTCTTTAATGCTGTATCATCATGCTTGGCAGTTAAGATTCTTATATTTGTAACTTTTGCAATTCCAGTGTCTTCCATTTAAAGCACATCTACAGTGAGCACTTTTCCAGAAATAGCAGATCATGCACTGTCATGGAAGTTGTTAAAACAGATTCACACGCATTAAAGAACAGACATTTAGATGGGGTTACCACACCACTACAGAAGACAATCTATTGATAGTTCAACCTGGAATTTCCTTCTACTGTTTTTTATTATGGAAAACGCTTTTGACCAGAGCTATGAACTGGAAGGGCCAAGCCCATACAAAGAAACGAGTAAAACACCCTACACCAACCTAGAACAACAAGAAACACCAAGAGTCTTAATACAAAGTCAAGCCACGACACCCCATGCAAAGGGACGACAAAGCAAGGGCAAGGAGCCATCAAAGAACTGGATCACCACCTACAATGGTTTAAATCAAAAGGCTTTAGAGAGCTTTGTTTGATTTAGCTTTACAATTCTTTTCTGAAACAGACCCCTTCTGGATGGGATTAGAAAGGTCCCCTGAACACAAAAGAGGATAAACCATTTTTCTTGCTAGGGGGCAAGGAGCCAAGAGAAGGAACACAAACTGTATCCTCAACTAAACCATTACATTTCTCATTCAAAGAAGAGAGATCCTCAGAAGACTTCTTGTCCACAACAAGACAACCCACATCACGCAACCCAAATGAGGAGACACTAGGGATGGAAGGAACCTACTGAACTTTAGAATGTCTACGGTCACCCATGGAAAAACCACACACAGCATTGTCATGTCCTGTCTTGTGACAATTGCAGCATCACAAGGGACCCCTCATAATCAATCTATTGAACCAAATCTCCAAGCTTTGAAGAAAGAGTAATTGAAGAAGAGAGTGACAAAATTTAGCAAAAAGGAAATGCTTTCTAGATCTAGTCACATCATCAAACATAATGAGATCACCCAAAAAGCAAGCTATGGTAGTCCACACTTCTTTGTCCCAATACTCCAACGGTAGTCCAAGAATTTTGACCCACATTGGGACTTGTTCAATGCCAACTTTGTTGAGATCCAACCCAGGTTCCCACTTCATAAGGAAGAGGCACGATTTGCCAAGAAACTACAAGCCACCCTTCAGGGATTGAAGACAGTCATCAAGAAGAGAGAAAGAGATGATGAAGAATCCATTAGATAAAACAGCAATCTCTAGTGCCCCTTTGGTTTTCCACTTCCTCCTCGCCCAAGATCTGAAATTGTCCATACTTGACCTAGCACCCAAAAACTTCCCCACGAGAGCATTCACTCACTTGGAGGCCGAACTACCAATAATCTTGTCCGGTATTTTAAAGCATCTTACCTTTTCAAAGACTGAACGAACAATGCTACGAGGAGAGACTGTCCCCAGGGACAAGTGGACAAAAGTCCAACCGTAGTAGAAGCCAATAAGAGCATATGTGAACGCCCAACCTTAGACGCACCTGAGGCAACTGAGTCCAACCCCCTAGAATTGCTACCGCTAGAAGAGGAGCCACAACAAGAGTGGATAGAGGCAACATGCCCCCAACGGTACCCGAACCCTACTCACACAGAACATTTCCAATAGTAGGGCACCGTGAGAGGAGGAAGCCTCTCTTAAGGCTCTTACCAAACGAGCCAAAAGAGACTTGAGATTCGCCCATCAAAGTCTTCAATGACTCCCAACTACACACATCTATGGGTTTCTTGGAAGAAGTGGTAAAGCCTACACTTTTGCATGCATCTAACCAAAGGTCAAGCAGTTTGATATCCTCATCAACAACTAGAGGATCTCCCCAAACATCTGGATCAAAATCTTTGTCATCTCCATCCTCATCGTCCCCTCCATTCGAGCTCCCCTCACTCCCACTCACCACCCTTTCAAACTGTAATATCCCCATTTTTTAGCGAAATTGATTTGTGAGCATTTAGCTCAATTTCCGAGAAGCTTATGGTGAGTTGGAGAGAACTCTAAACTTCTTCGAGTGCTTTGGATTGGTTAGTAGTGACTTTGGATCTAGGAAATGAGCTTAGTAGGCAATATGGATCATTATGCCACTTTTTGAAGTGATTTCTGACTTTTGGTGGCTTCTCCAAACTTCTTGGAAAAGTAGTCTATTTTTAGAAAGTCACCTAGTTGGCTTTGATCATCATCCCAAGTCTTCAGTAATATGATAGTATGATCAGAGTTTGATTCCGATATTGTTTCAATGCTTTCCACAACTTGGATTAATTATTGAGCTATTAATTAAATATTCACTTAAATAATAAAAGGACAAGTTAGCTTAATAGCTCATTGAAAAGGTGTTAAGTGGTGTTTTAAGTTGGACACCTAGGCTTGGGGGTCTTTTCTCAGTTGTGCTTCAAATCGAAGTTTCAATTGTTCGTTTTGCAAAGATGGAGAAATTTGATGTGTTTTGAATAGGTTTGCTACTGCTAATCTTCAGGTGATTGACTCGTGTGATTTCAGTGAATTATTGATGACTTCCTAGACAGGTCATACACTTGCAGGCATGCCATATTCACTCTCCTGGCCATACCCTTGTGGATGTCTTATTGCTGGTATGAAATACATTGTTTCTATTGTTTTGAGATGATAATGATTATAGAATTATAGGCCGTACAGCTAATGATTGCAGATTTGGTTGCATTGCTGGGCCGTACCTTATGTAAGGAGGCATGGGAATGTGGTGATTGGAACACTTTAGTTTTTTGTGCTCTTTTCTCCCTCATTGGAGGTGCCTAGTGTGCCAATGATGTTTCCATATCATGTTTTAGCGGGAAAAAGATTATGATAGGGGTTTGTTGTGTTTGTTTTCTGCTGTTCTAACACTAGCAGCAGCTCTAAATGCTGATACAGTCCAGAGTATGACTGATTTACATCTTCAGCTTGTTTATCAACCTTTATATTGCATTTTGGTGTGTGTAGAAGAAGTTTACGTGAAGTTTATTGAGTATTATGAAGTTTGGATTTGTTGGGGTGTGTTAGTGTGACCATTTCCAGAGTTTTCAGAGCTTCTTCAGCAGTGTTTTCAGACTGGTTTATCCACAACACAGCAGCAAGCAAGTGTCAACAAACCGGCATCAGTGCATTCCATCATCATTCAAGGTATTGGTTGTTGTGTTTCCAAGCTAGGTGGACTTGTTCAAGATATTTGGCACTTATTGGGGTGTTACAGCAGTTTCTTTTTCATCAGCACTTATTATCAGCAACTAATACTTTTTTTAAGATGTTTTTGATGCAAATGTACTAAAATTGTAATGCTTTGAATGGTCATACCGCCGAAAGCTCTCTTTTCATGCATTCTAAATTGTAACACTGGATGGTAGTACAACTAGTGAGTTTATTATTGGTTTATTGTTGATACTTACCCCACTGAATAAGTGGTTTATTGTAATCATTCACCGTTGAAAAGTGGAAGAGCTGTTATTCATGTTTGTACTCGCTCACCACTGTATAAGTGGAAGAAGCTTGAGTTTCATTTTCAGTATTGCATATGCTTTCCCACTAAAAAGTGGAAATGCCATTGTAGTTCCCACTAAATAAGTGGTATTGATTGGCTTGCCGCCTAATGCTTTCCTTTCAATTGCTGCTTTCTGTAAGATACCCAACTCAAAATGGATCGAAATTTTTGCGATTTTTCCTCAGTTTGACAATGTAAACATTTTGCAAACAATTGTCTTAATATTGATAGGATAGTTTGATTCAAAAGTTTTCTCAAAGGATAGAAACTTTAATGAATAAAAGGAGTTAAGATCGATATTCAGAATCTACTAATTCCATATAGAGAGAAACACAGAAAATAAGACTATTTTATGCCAAATTAATATAGCTATTCATCACAAAATATACACAATGCTGAAGCAATATTATATTCAAATCTTTATATTTTCTGACCTGGAAATGAATATATAGGCATCCTTCAAATCTACATTCCTTTGCATATACGTTGATTATCTCTTGGAGAATAGTTGCCGCACCCTCTTTACTTGATTCGACTCCTTCCTTTGCTGTTTCCAAACTAGGCAACTCCCTTTGACCTGCGGATCAGCTGATGAGTCCTCCTCATCACCCCCAATTGTCTCCAAATTCTTTATCATATCTCTTCTCAAAATTCCACACCACATAGTTCTCAGACATCTCATAACAAATAAGGCGCCATCATGAATAGGCACGAGTCTTTAAAGGAACGGCTCCTTATGAACAAGCAGCTGCAATGTGCACAGGTCCGCATAATTCTCCTTCCCATAACTCCTGCGCAGCAGTATTTATAGCCCCCCGGTACATGAAGACAATGAGTGTCTTGGAGTCTCACGTCCCCATTCGACCTGTCCACGATTTATCTAGACTTGCACCACTTAAAGAATATGCTATCTCCCTCCAATATATGCATCGAGCCTTCCTCAAATGGAAAATTTGGGCTAGTATTAAAAACCATGGTGTAATGTCCCCTTTTTGGGATTGCCCTAAATCTTGCCCTAGAATCAAAAATTTAATGTAGTTAGGGTTATAACTAACCAATTAGATGCTTGAAGCAATATAAAACTTGGCTTAGGTCCTGCAATCATGTTAGACAATATTGGAAATATAATTCATATGATCAAAACTTATGTAATGAATGTCTTATCTATTTAAACCATGTAAAGATACATAACTATTTCAAAACTATATAAACTACACAATATCCATAATGCCTGGTGGAAGTTTAATCATAATAGGATTTGGATGAGAAACACAATAAGTCCGCCCAAAGCTATCCATGCTAAGCCCAAGAGCGGATATACCATCCCTCTTGGCCACAAGTGGAAGACACACAGTCATCCAACATGGAGTGGCGTACTTAGTGAATAAACTTGTACCTACTTTCCCTATCTATGTTATCTTATCCTTCTTATGATTGAGACTCCTTGAATCCATCCCAACAACCAATCCATGTAGAGATTGGGGAAAAGCTACAATAGGAGGCCCATAGATTCCCCTTTCTAAGCCCAAGGCCGACACTCATCCACTTGGCTCCTGTTGATGTGATTTTCGTGACCGCACCAACGCAAAATAAAGTTGCCAACGGCTACCCTATTCTCTCTTGATCAAAGTATCCAGCACGCTAAGATTGTGAGAGAGTTCGTGCGTTCAACTCCAAGGTTCTTTCAATGCGAATAGTCTCAGCTGGCTCAATGTGATTTTGCTAGTATTTCAAGGGGACTTACGCAATTGTTCGGCAGTTGACAGCAGACAGCGGATTAAGGGCTTTCATGTAATTTGGATGATTTGGCAGGTAACTGCAATTTTCCTAACGCTAACCAGAAATGAACTGAATTTAAAATGAGTGTAAGGCCTACGAAGTTTATGTTCTATCTAAGGACGGGACGTGGGATCAATCTCGACAGGCTTCGACCAGACTCTGCTCCGCCTCACGTTGGACAACTTACACAAAGTCGGTGCAATCTTCAAGGGAGTGACGAGAGGTTTTCAAATTATAACTCAACATGTAAGTACCATCAAAACGACGCATACAAACACCTAAATCACAATCGAAGTTAAGTTTGTAATGTTTTCCAGTTGACCACACAAGGCAAACTTGTCGTCAGCAAGCCGCTAGTGGTATGGATAAAAATGAAGTTGTCTCGATTGACACCACAAATCCACAGCTAACATCTACTTGCATGAAAATGAAAACTACTCTACTTTACGCTACTTGAAGTCGAAGGGATGAAGAAATCTTGCTAGCTACTCATAACAAAGATGAATTCACCATTCAATGAAAGATCTTTTATTACAATAGTTTTTTGCAACAATCTCTTACAAAGTTTTCAAAGGAAAACTTTCCTTCTCCTTCAAACTACGCTATGCTAAGATATTACAACTAAAGTGTCTCCGCTCTACTCTCTAGTCTGATCTCTAAGCTCTACTTCTAACTAGTACAAATGAGGGGGGATGCCCCTTTATATAGCTGGCCAAGTCCAATGGACGGCTCAAATTACAATCGGCTGGATGGCCCAGATCATGCCACCTCAACCCTAAACAAGATTCACCCTAAAAACTGCCACAAAGAGGAGTGGGGCAATAAATGAGCAATTAATGGCCACCATCTTCTAGAAGATTCATGTCTGGAAACGCGTTCACACTATTCTTCTTTCTGACTGCAAACTGGATGGGTCTGGTGGCCACTGCTTCAACTTCTTAGACTAGTAAGGCAGGCACGTTCTCATTATGAAGCTTCAAGTCTGCAACTTCTTTCTCTTGCTTGACGACGATTTTCCTCCTTGATGTTGTTCTTCAACTTCGAAGTACTTTGCTTGGGTTTCCATTTTTTCTCCATCTTGAGCTTTGAAAACATTTATTCTTTGCCACTTGGGTTGGGCACATACTAGGTCCCAACACTTAGCCGTTTCTTGCAATTTTTTTCTTCCTTCGAGGTTGAAATGTAGTCTTGGAGTACTTGCTTCATCGCTTCGAGTCATCGTGCTCCGGTCCTGGCATTCATCTTGCAAAACAGACAAAAGGAAGAGCATCAAAACACTTCAGGATGTAAATTTACCTCACTTGATTTTCATGCTTTGACTCCCAAGGGTTCATTGTTTTTCTCTAGCACAACCATTTCCTTTAAATTCCTCACGCCTTAGAATATTTCCGCATTATCATTCACCCCCTTAGAGCGCATCTGGAGACTTGAGCTTCCGTTTTCATTTCACCAACTGAGGCGTTCACTCTGACATTTCATCCAACTATGGCTCGAGAAAAAAAATGCTTTCATCAGGAACTTGATCAAAAATCATCTAGTCATTCAATTTCAAATTCATCACTTAAGGCATTTTATCTTCAAAACATCATTTATTCCTTGCCTTAGAAATTTTTTAAATTTTCCCCTTAGAAAATCCATTGTTTAAGTGCCCATCAAAAATCTCCATCTCGAAGGCCTTGGCGAAGTGTGGAAGACTTTAAGATCCATTCCCCATCACAGACGTCCAATACCCAGAAGAAAATTTCCTTTAGAAAGCATCGAATTCATGTGTCTCCAAACGAAGGGGTGCATTTAATTTTTTCGAATTTTTAACCTTAGAAAAATATTTTGCCAACAATTTTATTCTTATTCTTCATCTCTGGGCTTATTTTCTTGCTTGGCCTTGAAAACTTTATCAACCTCATGAAGCCGACACATTCTAACGTATCCACTGCCAATTCATCCATGCCTGAACAAATTTCATCATCCTCTCAAGTCTAGGCGTACTTTCTCTAGAGGTGAAATTTTGATACTTAGAAAATTTTTGGACATGTCATCACCAGCTTGTGCGCATTTGAGTTTTTCTCCTGCCATTAGCAAACACTTAGAATAATTTTCTCACCTCTTCTTTAGCTTGGGCGCATTTTCAAGGTCATACTTCCATTTTAGACACTTAGAAACCTTGTTGGAGTCACATCAGAGCTAGGGCGCATTTGACCCTTTATGCTTCAAGTTTCAATTACTTAGAAAAAATTTTAAAGTCATCTCACCACTTGGGCGCACTTTGGGAGTCAAGCTTTTAGTTTCCAAACTTAGAAAATTTCTTACCCTCACCATGGTGACTTGGGCGCATTTCCACCCCTGTACATTCAATCCACTTACCTTAGAGAAAATTCAAGTCTCCTTTAGCTTCTTAAGGCGCATTTGGCAGGTGGAGCTTCCAGCTTTAGGGACTTAGTCAATTTTCAAGCCTCTTTCTTTCACTTTGGGCGCATTTCTACCCTTGAGATTCCAATTCTCCATACTTAGAAATTTTCCCACCAACCTTAAGTTGCTAGGGCGCATATAGGGGTCTCTTCCTTCAATTTTCAAGACTTAGTCAACTTTTTACTCCCTTCTCTTCTCTTAGGCACATTTGGAGGGGCTTGCTTCAAGTTTTGAACACTTAGAACATTTTCCAACTCCTCCCACTAGTCAAGGGCGCATTCAAGAGGTCATGCTTCAAATTTAAAACACTTAGAAACTTTCAAGGCCCTCCTGCAAGTTTAGGCGCATTTGGGGTAGGGAGCCCCAAATTTGTAACACTTAGTGAAATTTTTACTCCATCTTCCACCCTAGGTGCATTTGAGGTAGGGAGCCCCAAATTTGTAACACTTAGTGAAATTGTTACTCCATCTTCCACCCTAGGCGCATTTCAAGGGTCAAGCTTCAAGTTTTGAGGACTTAGTAAATTTTCATCTCCTTCTCCTCAGGCTAGGGCGCATCTGGGGTCTTCTACTTCCAATTTAGCAGTCTTAAACAAATTTCAAGGCCTCCTCTTCTCCTTGGGCGCATATGAGGCCTTGAGCTTCAAATTTTCAATACTTAGATTTTTTATCAACTCTTCTCCAAGTCCAGGCGCATCTAGGGGCTGATGCTTCAAATTTGAAGGACTTGGAGACTTTCAATCACCTCTTCAACTTCAAGGGCGCATTTTCATGCTGGAGCTTTCAATTTCACAGGCTTAGAAAATTTTCAAGGCTCTTCAAGCTTCTAGGGCGGACTTTGATGCTGGAGCTTCCATTTTATCAAACTTAGATGAACTTTAGCTTTCTGCCAGCTTGAGGGCGCATTTTGAGGTATGAGCAGGATGAACTCCAGACTTAGGCATTTTCCCTCATCTTCACCAGCTTCTCCATGTCCTGCTATTTATAGTAAGTCCTTAAATTTTCACACTTTTGAAGCTCGGATCGATTTGAAATTTTGAACACAGGACCTTCATGACCTTGTCAGCCTGTTCACACTGCCATTCTGAGCTGACCTGCTAAAAATAGCACATTTCTGAAGGTGGTTTACTATTTATAGTAACTGCTCGTTTCTAAGACCTCCACAACTCCGTTTGACTTGAAATTTGAATGACGTGCTCCTCATCGGATGACTTGCCCGTTCACACTGGCGCCTGCTGCTGGTTTACTATTTTTAGCCTATTTCTGGAACGCCTTACTATAAATAGTAAGTGTTCCAATTGCCTTCAAATTTTACCGATGGATAGCTTGAAAGATGCTGATCGCAGTGGGATACACTGGTTTTCGAAAATTCTGGCATTTTACCCCTCATTTTGGGTCTCGAAGATGGAAACCCTAATTTGACTTGCATGCCTATCAAATGACCTCCGTTTGACCTCGTTTTTGTTGCATTGCGCCCTGTTTGTGATTCCGATGCGCTGGGAGGGGGTTGCCAGAGTGGATCTGCCAAAAATAGTAAGTTGTTGAAAAAGTGATCATCTTCGTTTGCATGTCACGTCACTGCGTAGCTCTTTAAAAACCCATAAAGAAACACTCGACATGCGCCGAAAACTCAGACATGCAAACCCTAGAAATAGCCTCCGAAGATGGCTCCTAAAAAAAATCTAATCCTGGCTTGCATGTTACACCGTTGCGAAGCCCTCGAAAAACCCACAAGGAATGTCCAAACATGCAAAGAAAATCTCAACATGCAAACCCTAAAAATAGCCTCTGAAGGCTGAATTATGAAAGTCATCGTCTCATTTTGCATGTTATATCACTACGTAGGTTTCAGAAAACCCAGAAGGAATCTCCAGACATGCATTGAAGAACTTCACATATAAACCCTAAAATCTGCTCTAGAAGCTAAATTTGCTAAAAATAGACAGTTGTCTGTTCTGGCTCAAAACTTGCAGACGAGCAGCTTGACATGTTTTGGATGCAGTGTGACGATCGAAACTTCAAAAGTGCTGAGAAAACGCCCTGAATTGAACACTTACTAAAAATAGTAAGTTGTCGGAATTCGATGAAACTTAGCTGGGAACCTGCTGGAAGCATACTGACTGCAACGCCAAGGTTAGATTTCAACTTGATTACTTCATTTGACCTCAGATTGACCAGAGAAAGTGTAAACCCTAATTCTACAGACTTAGCCAAAATTTCAATTCAAGCTCAAAGACGGGCACATCCCGGAAAGGAAAATAGCAGAAAAGGGACAAAAGGAGAGAGAGAGACAACAAGAAAACTAACTAAAATCAAGCCAAAAGTTCGAAACGAAGCAAA
This sequence comes from Sequoia sempervirens, assembly GCA_007258455.2. Taxonomy (NCBI): domain Eukaryota; kingdom Viridiplantae; phylum Streptophyta; class Pinopsida; order Cupressales; family Cupressaceae; genus Sequoia; species Sequoia sempervirens. The sequence continues at coordinate 21,174 of VDFB02028778.1, forward strand.
AATTAGGGGTCCCCATTTGCAATTGGGCGATGTGCGAAAAAGGTCACAACAGCTCCAAGTGGCCAACTTGGAGTGGCGTACTTAGAAAGAAATCTAGTATCTGCCCACCCTACCGGTATTTCCCCACTCCTCCTCATGGTTTCTTGATGAGAATTACAAACACTAAATAAATCCAGATTCATAGAGATTATACATTAATAGATATATCATCACTCACAATAATCAAACAATACTTGCTAAAATATAAGACCACGATATTCTAAGGTGCAAAGATATTAACAAATGCTGACTTCTGCCCTTGTCTACTAAGTGCAGATAATTATGTTTGATCTGCTCCAATTGCCTTGTTGTTTGGTCTACATTTAATATTCAGAAGATATTTCTTTATAAGAATCAATGATCCATATTTATATTAAAGAATCATAATTATTTACAAGGCTCAATAATTGCTGCAAGCATCATTATTGCATAATCATATATAACATATATATTATATATTTCATATAAATAGATATAAATAATGATTCCTAATTAATTTCAACTTACAATAATTACCTTGCATGAATATATATGTATGTATAGATATATATTTTATATATACATTTATAATTATATTTAGACTTACTTCCCAGATATATTTCTCCTAATAATCATTTTAAACCAAAAGATCTCTTATAATTGCTGATCCTTAGTCCTAGGTTTCAATCTGCTTTCCAAATCATATTCCCTTCCTTCATTCCCCCCTTCTCTTTCACAAATGAAGTGTGCTCCCTTTATATCCTATTTGGGGGGAGAGTCACCTCCTTTCACTAACATCCTTACATTTGTAAGGGGACATCCCTTCCAACACAAGTGCTGTTTTCCCTTAATTATATTCTTTCCCAAACACTGCCTTAATCCCTTGCTAAATATACCTTTATGTTATCGCTGCCCAAGATTTTCTTTGCCTATTATTAATCGATGTCCTTCTTAAATAATGTTTTTTGCTTCCTTTGATAATCGCTGCCTATGGACATGCAAGCATAAGGTAATCGCTGCCCATTAACATTAATATTGATGCCAAAGGAGTCAAAGTGGGAATAAGACAAGAAATGTTGGGAGTGGAAAGTAAGAGCTAGCCGTAGCGATTTGTAGAGGTGCCGCATCATAGGGAGGTGGCGGAATGCTCAGTTATTTCCTTCTGTGGGTCGAAGCATTCCTATGTGAAGCCGTATAGACTATTGTGGCACCCATAATCATTGTGAAAGGAACACATCACTCCAAGGTCGATTTGTTTTTATGTAAGACACCAACTGGGAGTAAGGAATACCATAACATAGACATCCCTCTTATCTGGTTCGCTGCACCTATGAAATATCCCCATTAGTTTTTTTTTTAATTTTAGCAAACAACAATGCACCCGTTAAGGTTAGCCCAATAATCAAACCAGCTGAAATGGAACCCTACACTTTCTGATCACCAAGATCCCGATGTGGGCGAGGTGAGAGCACACAGTGCAAGGGGATCATTAGCAATAAACTGGAAATGAAATTACAATGCTGTAGGCGGCTAGCCGACCATTCTGAAAGTAAAATGCTGGAAATGTAAATGTAGGCAGATGACCGACCATGAAGCTCTACCACTTATTCAGCGGGAGCGATTATTACAATTATTTAAATTAAAATACTCAACCACTTATTCAGTGGTAGTAAAGCAAAACTGATATATAAAAACTCAACCACTTATTCAACGGGAGTAAATAATAAAAAAAAGAAACATGCAGGAAGTAAAAAGGCTGATTTTAATACTACTGAAACCAGCAATTACAATATGCTTCTTTTACAATGATTTTTCAATGAATTTTGCTCCAACTTCAATACAATGATTTCACAATATTCCTTATTACAAATATGAGTGAGAACCTCAAAGGAATATAGCATTTAACTAGAATAACCAGGTCTGATATGAAAAACCAGCAAACTAAAAATGCAAACCAGCAACTATGATCACACTAAAATGCTCAAAACTTCAAACACACATCACCAAATCAAATGAAACTGAAAGCAAGGGAAAAGCATGTGCTAGGCACCCAAGAACACTAGAAATTCACCCCCAAAACACTACAAAATGGAAGGCACAAACTCCAAGAACAGCCACAAGATGGTGCGGCCTCCTTGAGGGGGTCGACATTGTCTAGTAAATTCAAAACAGCCTCAAAAATTCTGAAAACTTGCACAAAGCATCGCCCAAAGCATAGGAACATAGAGAGCTAATACCCAGGATGAGAATAAAATCACACAATGAGCTATGATTGAAAATCACCTACAGCCATGCATGAACCAGCAACAACAAAACTGAAAATAACATCAAAACTCTCAACTATGAAGCTCAATCTGCAATCTTTGGATGAAAAGCAGTCTCAATTCAGCTAGGTGTTATCTTTCAAACACAAAACTGAATACTTGCTAGGAGGTATGCATTCCTCAAAGCCAAAAGTCTGAAATCAATTCGGCAGCACTTCGTTAAGATAAGCAATGGATACCAAATGAATGAGCAAAGGCCTTCTTAAACAAGACTTGAGGTGACTTTTTGAATTTCATCTTTTCCCTCCAAAAGGGACGCCCAAGGCACATTTGAAATATTTGATTTTAAAAAATACTTATTCCTCCTCCATTCTAGGCGTCCAAGGCACAAGGACCAATAATTAACCTTTGAAATATTAAAATACCTCTTAATGAGGCGTCCACCCTCAAGAGCCACCTTTTAGAACAACATTAAGTCATAACACTAGGCCAAGGGGGCCAATATGAAAATAGAATATTAAATGACTTAAATAATTCATTTCACCAAAATGAACCTCAAAATACTGAAAGCCACATATACCCAAACTACCTTTCCCGAAATAGAAAGCACACTGAGCTGCTATCAACTAGAGCATTGCCAGAAATAGAACTTACTAAAAATAGTAAGTTCGGAAAAGTTGTCCAATGCATTTGCATGTCATACCACTGCAAAGCTGTCTAAAAACCCGAAAAGAATCCAAAATCCAAATCTCAAAACTCCAACATGTAAACCCCTGAAAACACCAAAAACCTCCAAACAACTGAAAACCCTCATTTTACCTCTGACGAGCCTACGAGCATCCGGAATAGGTTGACGGGCCACTGTACTACTTACTGTTGAGAAGGTGACATTACAGTCCGCCCTCCTCAAGATTGCTTGTCCTCAAGCAACCGCAAGTCTAGATACTGCAAAATGTGCTCACCTTCCCATGTAGCATCCTTGAGTTCCTCCATTTCACTAAGTACTCTTTGATTGTCCTCCTCAAAGAGTGCTCCCTAACATCAATGATTTCCTCAGGAATCAACACCAACTATCCTTCTTCATCTAAGGGAGGTAACTCTGAAGTAGCAACCACATTGTGCCCAAGCGCCTTCTTGAAGTGTGACACATGAAAAACATTGTGCATCTTGCTACTAGTTGGAAGCTCCAACTCATAAGCCACTTCACTGATCCGCCTAATGATTCTGAAAGGGCCATAGAATCGTGGCTTAAGCTCTTCTGCTTCACTCTTCTTAAGAGTAGACTGTCTATAGGGTTGAAGCCTCAAATATACCATATCTCCCACCTAAAATGAACGCTCAACACGTTGCTGGTCAGCATATAGCTTCTGCTGATTTTGAGCATGGTGAAGGTTATCCTTCAACAATCTCAAGATGTCTTGACTTTGCTGCAACATATCCTTCGCTTGAGGGGCTCTACTATCACCAAACACCAAATCTACGAAGTTAGGAGCTTCATAGCCATAGAGAGCCATGAATGAAGACATCTTTATTGACATATGATAAATGAAGCCATTTTACCTATGTTTTTTGCTGCCCCGATACATAGTTGTTAAGGTAGCCTTCCAACCTTTTATTTACTATCTCTAATTGGCCATCCGTTTGTGGGTGATAACTAGTACTTGGAGTGAGCACTGTACCACTCAATCTGAATATTTCTTGCCAAAAAGCACTTAGGAACTTGTCCCTATCACTCACAATATTCCATGGTAGCCCATGCAAACAAAGCACTTCTCTAAAGAACAACTCAGCTACTTGAGCTGCTGTAAATGCACTAGTGATGGCAAAGAAATGAGAAAATTTTGTCAATCTATCCACCACAACAAACAAAGTCTAATGAGACCTTTTGTTTTTCTATCCAATATATCCTAGTTCTCTTGTTTCATTGCAATGGGTTTGCATTTGGAAACAACAGCCAATAGATCTACAAGCATATCCTCCATCTCAAGCTTCCATAGCTCAGAGTTAGCACTTGTGAATCTCTCCATCTCTATCCTTTAAGTGTTGGCCATTTTTCCTACAACAAGATTTCCTTTCACGCAAAATCCCACTCAATCAAAGATTAGTACAAAAAACTCTATCCCCAACACCTAGAATCTAAGATGATCAAGCTCTAATACCAAATGAAAGGAAGCAATGGTGTGGATACACTTCCCACATTAAACTTTGAGGGGAGGTATGTGAAAAAACAAAATATCTTATAGTTACAAAAAATAATACACAAAGAGATTATACAATAACAAGATGTTTTACATGGAGAAAACCCTTTCGGGAGGAAGCACCCAATGAAATGGAGGATATGGCTCGAGTCCCTTACACTAGTATTGTTGGGAGTTTGATGTATGCTACATGGTTTGTGCAAGACCAAAAATAGTCCAAGCCGTGGGAGTCCTTAGTTGTTTTATAGCTAATCCTGGATGAGATCATTGGGATGCAATTAAGAGGGCCTTCAAATATTTGCTGAGTACCTCCAAGTACACTATTTTTTATCATCGTGATTCTAGAGGGGGCTAGCACTTGATGGATATTCATGGATTTGTGGATTCAGATTGGGTAGGTGATGTCAAGAGAAAAAGATCCACAGGTGGTTATGTTTTCAATTTATTTGGTGGAGCTATCAATTGGATGATTAAGCGGCAAGATGTGGTTTCTTTGTCCACTACAAAGGCTAAGTACATGGTAGCTACTCATACTTGTAAGGAAACCATCTGGATTAAGAGAAAAAATTAGATATGATGTTGAGTCAAAGATCTATAAATGTTCTTTGTGATAGTCAAAGTGTCATATGTCTGGTAAAGAATCTAACCTTTCATGCAAAGGCAAAGCACATTGATGTCCAATACCATTTTGTCCATGATATGGTAGAGGATGGGAGGCTGATGTTGGAGAAGGTTGAAACTTTGGTGAATGTTGCACATACATTGATGAAGCCCATGAGCATAGAAAAGTTCTAAGTGGTGTAGTGAGTCTATGGACCTCACAGCCCCTAGCAATTAGTTGATACTTGATAGACATGTTGGTGTTTTGCTTTGCTCTTTCAAGGTATACGACAAGTACGAGAATCTTGGGATAGGTGTGTCATACACCATGCAATTCCAATGTTTGAAATTAATTTATTTAATATTGTTTTTATTTATTATTTATGAGATGGTTGGTGATACCCTTGTAAAGGCATAGCCTACAATTTGTATTGTAACCTCATAGTTGTTGAAAAATACGGTTTTGCTTTGGAGTGTGGGGTTTTTCTCTCAAAAGGGTTTTCCCCACATAAATCATCTTGTTTGATATAATCTCTTTGTGTATTCATTTTTGTAGTTGTAAGATCTTTCATTTTTACACATACCTCCACTCAAACTTTAGTCTAGTAAGCATATTCTGCACCATTGTTTTCTTTCATCATGGGTAGTAATGGAATGGCTAAGATATCCTAGATCAATAGTAAAAGGAAACTCATTTATTTCTTTCATTTATGGCTATATATGTGTAGAGAATTGGTAATTGACTAATTGTTTCTTTATGGCCCCATGCAATAGCCATGCTGGCAATTTCAGTTCTAGGATGGCTGGAAACTCATAAAGAACAAATGGGCATATTTACCACCAATGGGCCTTCTCTATAGATCAAAAGACTCAATTGGAAAAATGGGAGAATAAAATTACTAGGTCGGATTCTCAACTTTGATGAGGAACTAAATAGTGAGGACCTTGGATGAGAATAAATAGGTCCCAAGATATAGTTGTGCTTAGAATGCATTGTTTACCATGGTCACAGAATCAAATATCCTAGAAAGTTTAGTCGAGTCTTAGCGAGGATGGAAAAATATATCCACCTACATTTAAAGCATATAGGGTCAAATGTGGAAAACGGAAATGACGGGCACTCAAATTAAAGATGTCTTAGGTGAGCCATCATTGGTAAACAATGGCAATGAAAGCTATAGTGCCTTTCTTCAATAAAACCTTGAGTGACTATGTAAGCCGATAATAGAGGATTCTTTTTAGGCCACTCAGAGTATTTTGTAACTAGAACATTGTACTTTTATCCCTCAAATTGATCCCTCTCCCAAAGGATCAAGATAAACAGCAAAAGGGACCCCAAATACAGCCTTTCAAGCAAATCTAGTCGTTTGCTGGCAAAAACCTAGTGTTGTGATCAGATATTGAAATTTGTAACACATTGTGCACAAATTTGAATCAACCTTACTTTGACGAACTTTAATTTTAAGGAGGATCTACATGGTATGTGTGAGAAGATATAACAAAGATTTGAGTAGTGTCTTATTTTTTTCCAGAATTAACACTGCTAACGCAAGGGAGAGGGGGGGCAACCTTGGAATGAAAGCTAATTCTTAAGGCATATATAAATAGGCAGAAAAATCTAATTGTGTCAAGACACCTGATGGATCCGTACAATTAAACCATAACAAAATTTGCAGCAGAAAATAGCATTGAAATTACACATACTATTAATAGAAAAACTGAAAGATTCTCTTCATTCATCAATATTTAAGAATGCACAACAAATTTGTCCTAATTCTTCTCAATTACAATGTCTTACAAAGCATCTTCAAATATCTGTTTCAAAGAGTGAAATTTCCATTGTGAAGCTTGCAACAACTCCTATCATATGCACCTGGCCTATGACAACTATACAAATATACAGAATTTCCACTAGAAGCTTCTCCTTTGATTCATCATTTTACTGCTACCTAAAATGGAGAATAAGAATGAAAGAAAATTACTCAAAGATCACAAAGGAAAATAATATGTAACTGAAGTAACTCAATTCTAAATGATTGCCTTAGTGAACTAATAATAAGTATAGATGATGATCTATCCTATTTGTTTGAGTAGATCTGACTGCATTAATTTGACAGTTCATCTTAGGTTAAACATAACCACATTTGTATAGGTGGCCTTCAAACTTATCGATCTGACATTCCATTTCAACAGCTTGCACACAAGGATAGGAAAATGACCCCTATCAAGAGTATAAATGCCGCCTTTCAACTTCTAGTGGTATGAATGCTCGCAAATAGGTCGAGCATGGGACCATATTTTTACCATGTCTTATATAACATTAGCAAATATTTGGGAGAATTTGAAAAGAGCATTACATAAATAAACACGTGATTTAAATTTGTAAATCATGGTGAACCTAGTTTTCCTACTATTTAGTTCACACTACACTTTGTTTTTTGAATAGAGAATTACAATGATAAATACATGATTTATCAAAATTTCTAAATCATGGTGAACCTAGTTTTTTTTATATTTGGTTCACACTACACTTTGTTCATTATGTCCATTACTTGGAAGTACGAGGCTACTTCATATAAGCCATTACAATAGGAAAAATCAGCGGAAAAGGCTGCTGAGCAAGAGCTTGTGAACCTGGAGGAATTTTGACTACGCACATTCCAGACTAAAACTTTTGAGAAGGCAAGATTGATGTTATTATCTTTCTGGATTCAAGGTTTGAATCTCTTCTAGAACAATTTTTACAGCATTAAGCTCCTTATGTACTCCATCTACTTCTATGACCCTACCTCTCACAGACTCTTCTGTTCTTGTCACTCCCTTCTTAATCAGCTCCAGTATGTCATTTGATCTCTGTCATTTTATTTGTTACCTCTTTGGCCTTCTTTAGAGATATGTCCTAATGCCAAGAACTCAAAAGACTCCTTAATCAACTCATTAATTCTTTCATGCACCCAATTCGCCTTTGCATCAGCCACTACTTAGCATTTTTTAATTGCTTCTTCCTTTTTCTGATAGGTCTTGGCATCACAAATGATGGTTGATTTTAAACTTCCATGAACTTCTGACGAGTAACCCTTGAAAACATGGCAGATATTCCAAATACATCTATGTGTAGATCAAGGAGACTACAACTCTCAATTTATTAGCTCTGGACTTCGTTTGTGGATGACATGACAAACGTTGATCACTTTGCATGGTCCCCAAGTCAAAGAATTGACACTTCAAACAAATGGCATAGGCATTGAGCTTATTGACAAACTTTTGGCTTTTCTTTTTCAATTAATTCAAGCTTTATTCAAGCTTTATTCAAGCCTCAGATAGAGTGGCTGCAATTTTTGGGTCTACCACTTCTAAATAGTGATTTTTGTTGGATTGTCTTTAAAGCATTTTAACCCTTTCCTCATCTGATTTCAAGTCTTCTCTGAAGTCCTGCATCTCCTTTTCAAGCTCCCCCACTTTCATCTTGAGCTTTTCTTGTTCGGTGTGTATCTACATTTGCATAGTAGATGCTGCCTTCTATATGACATCTTGAAATTTAGCTACCCAGGCCAGGGGTGCAATTTTTAAAGATGATTCTCCACTAGCAAGGGCAACTTCCTTACTCATTACCTTCATTTCTCAGAGTATTTTATTACCCTCAGCAGTCATCTACTTGATAGCAATGCAAGAATCATCAAAAGTAGCTTTTTTGTTTTCCCAAGATTTCAATTTGTTGGAATGGCTGCTTCATGGTGCTTATGTATATACCTTAAAATGGCTTTACTGACATTTTTCTTTATTGAAACTTCTTGGTGCATTAACTTCCCATACATGGGATTAGGGTGGTTTGGTTTAAGTATCATATCAGGAGATGTGTTGTTGTTCATTGCCTTCCTTAGTTGCTTTTCTAGGAGCACCCATATGATGGTCTAGCACTCCATCCACATGCAATTTGCATCTTATCCTCTCGACAACCTCCTAAAAGCCCCATTTTCACCTCAAGACATAAATATCCTTACAAGGCCTTTTAGACCCTTCATAAACTCGATCACAACAAAAAACTATTTGGTCAATATCACCATCCATGAGCAGTGATGTTCATTTTGACATCACAATCTATGGGTGACAATATTCAAATTGCATTGCTAACATCACCATCCATGGTTGGTGATGTCAACAATTTTGGAAAAGTTTAGGATTAAGAACCATATATAGGCCTTCTAACACCATTTTCACAAGTAAAATTGAACAATCTACTTTGCTCTTCTGTGAGCTCACACTAAGCATGCTTCTCTTAGGGGATTCTAAAGTTTTTGGGTAAGAATTACTTCACCAAAGGAAGACAAGTACGAGGCCTTAAAGATTCAAGAATAATGGATATCAAGTCTTGGAGTCCCCTATTGTGACCTACTAGGGTTTGTTCTATCCATCATAATTTGACCTACAACCACCTCTTGACAAGTGCTTAAGCCAGGGAAAGTTAAAAAACTTGCAAGTCAACCCAATTAATTATCTTTTTTCCCTACTTTGTTTATTATGCATGTTTGGTTTGTATACTTTGTTACTCTATATTACTATCTTGTATGTGAAAGGAAATTGAATTGATAATCTAATAGGATAAGCTATGCTAAACATATTTGAATCAAAACTACAATAGAATAAAGCAAAGAACTCACATGTGAAACACCAAATATACCCTGGGAAACCCTTTTAGGAAAACAAGGGCAAGATCACAACACCACTCAATATATTATCAACAAGAAGATGATTACAATACAATTGGTGAACTGATGTCTTCAATCCTATGTCTAATCCAATTCTAGAAGCATGCACCTATCACCAAAAACCATGTCCAAGCACAAGGCAAACAAGAAAAAAGAAGTGGTTTTCAAAATCATGAGCCCAAACCTTGATCAGCGTCATCCAATCAAATCCATGAACCCCACCTCATGAATGAGGTGCAAGGCTCCATGAGATTCCTTTGACCCTATAATCAAGGAGTCCAACCTACTAAACCAAGCACTCCATTTGGAGTATTCAACTGCTCATACAAGATGCTCTTACACAATGCTATGTGAAAGGAAATGAATTGATAATCTAATAGGATAAGTGTAAGAACCCACACCTGGTGGACTCTAACCAAACCAAGTTTCTGCCTTATATTTAAATAAACTTTGGGTTTATTAACTATGCTTGATGTGTTAGATATTTTCCAAAGACTTTTCCAAGTAAATAGAAATGCATGGGCAACAAAGAATAATGCTGATTATTATAATTCAAGAGCAGTTGTAGCAAATCTTTATAATTTCATTCTCAAATCAGTTTTACCAAGGTTTGCAATTACAATATATTCATTCCAATTCATAATATTTTACTTGAAATACAATCAATATCATACCCGGTGTGCAAACTAGCAAGAAGCTGGTCTGAAAGTGCATTAGCAGCAGTATTGGAAAGTCTGATATAACTTACAGCAGCACACCCTCATTAGATTAGATGCCCAGCCATGTTGTAGAAGCAACCCAAATGCCAACGTTTTGCTGCAAGGAAAACACGTCTAGCACCAAGGAGATGAAACAGCCTTCCAAAGCAATATATTTTGCCCAGAAATCACCAATATAGCAACAGCTATCGCTATCAATGAGTATCTTCAGACCTGTTATAGAAATCCTTTAAATCTGCTTGAAAGCCCTTCAATATACTTGCAATTTCTTCTCAAATAAGCCCAGATTTCAATAAAGTAGTAGCAAGATACGAAGTGGTAAAGAGCAGCAATAAACCCCTTTAATATCTTTCACAAATCTGCTCAAACACTGTAGCGTTACTGTTCACGCGGTACTGTAGCACGGCACTGTTCACGTGCACTGTAGCAACGCTTACTGTAGCGAATCATTGTAGCGTTTTTACTGTTCACGCGTCACTGTAGCGCGGGTACTGTTCATGCGTCACTGTAGCAGCCAACACAAAGCTTGGAAACTGATTGTTAATGGCTGCCAATGATGAATCTTCGGGTCTGCACTTGAAAGACCTTCAATAATCTTCAAACCCTAAATAAAATCTTCACCTTTAAGCACAAATAGAACTTCTGGATGAAGCTCTCTTGAATGCCAAATTCAATGGATATTTCACCACCTCAAATGGCTGCAACACTAAAGAGTTTATCGTTCTTTAATGGCTTGAGAGACAGAAACCCTAGGCTTCTCCTTCTCAGAGAAATTCTCATCAAAACAAATGCTCAATCCAATAATCATCTCATAATGAGTTCGATTTGTCTTGGCAGTATATATATCTCCTTTCAAGAATTCGACCCAAAGCAATCTTTTAATAATCATTTAAATAAATGATTAATTTCGCCCTTTTTGACTTAGGACAAATATTTAATAAATGGCGTCCCCTTTTGATTAATAATTAAATGCTCATTTAATTATTATTTTAACCCCTCTTTTATAAAGTATTAAATACTTTATAACTCGCCATTTAATAATTTTAATATTTCATTAAAGTGACTTTATATTATAAAGTCAAATTAATAAACATTTAATAAATATTAAATGCCCAAGTAAACACTGTATGTTCATCAGATCATCAAACTAGGTCGAAACTGAGCTGACCAACTGAACCAGGTGCCCTGCTAAAAATAGCAACTCCTGCCTGCCTGACTTACTATAAATAGTAAGTATCTGTAAATCACTCTGGAAACGTCTGCTAGGGCCCAAACCTGAATCAACTGAAGGAGTAACGTCCTGAAACTCTGGATAACTACCAAGGAAGACCCTCTCATCACATTTGTCAGCCTACGAGGGTCAAATGATAGGCTAATCCTTACGAACTCTGATGCTCGCAAAATGGGGACATTACAGTCCGCCCTCCCTGAAATTGCTTGTCCCCAAGCAATCTCCACTGCAAAGAAACTCTAATCCTCGGGAGGCCCAAAAGAAGAATTGTGAAATGTCCCACACATCCCTAACCAACTCCTGTAGCACCAGCATAAACATAGTTGCGCAAAATATGCCTAGATCCAAAACCCGGAATGGAAGTCTGCCATGCCTAATACCCTCCGACTTCCTCTGCGCTACTCTGATCTCAACTTCACCATGCCAGAAGTGGTGAAGCAATCCACTGGGACCCATCCAAAACACAGTACCAATCCTGTCGCCACCTGGATCCCAACATAATCTGTACACACATCCAACCATACTGTGGGAAGATGAACATCGGAAAGTATTTGTATCACAACAACTATCTCCATCCTCTGCTAGACTCCCATGGATGTGTTGACTAACCAAACCATCATGTCCACTGGCATCATAATCACCCTGTAACCATGTATCCGTATGAAACCACTGTGACACTAAAGTAGCAACCCCTGTCGGGTACATCTCATCATGATGGATAACTGATTGCTGCCCCTGCAAGTAATCTCCTGTAAATAACTGAGTCGGGTACTTGCAGCCGCTAATCCCATCTTCGGAAGATGGTAACTCTGCACACAGTATTGGGCTACTCCCCTCAACTGCACCCAAAGAAAAATCCTGTGCATAAGGATTGTGCATCAAATACAGATCATGTACTAGTGGATCAAAAGTAAAACTATAGGCACTCCTCACTAAGTACACACTGCAAAACTCCTTTGTGATCTCTGTTTGGAATTTCGATGCACTAGGAAAATTCCAAACACTGCGATTATCGCTCAATCCTGAACTGGTTTTAGGAGTGTTATTGGCTTCCAACTTGAAGAGTGGATTATCATAGGTCGAACCACCATCCAACTCAAATAACGGATTATTCACAAATTGCACAATCATTCTATTATGATTTGAATCATCCACCGCTGAGCCCCTGGAACAGTAGATTAAATCATACTCCTGAATTGGTTCATCAAACGACCGATCATGATCAACTGCATGGGATGAAATAACTGATTTGCTTCCAGAAAAGGGAAACAAATCATCATGAGAACCGATCTCCCACCTGAATGGTATTCTGCCTACCTCTTGTGAAGAAGATGGAGTAGTGTCGAGAGTTGTCACACAACTCTTCGATGAATCAACTATTATGTTGCAAGAGCTAACAATAATCGCCCTTGCAACACCTATCATGGGAGTAACCTCAAGAGAACCAGGTGTAACATGTGGTTCCCTGCAACTTTCAACCAATGCACTCGTCCCATCTGTATCAACTGCTCCTGTAACCGTGATGGATGTAACCACATCCTCACTACAACCCGTGGATATATGATCCTCACTGACTGCCACTGTATGTAACTGTATTGTATCTGCAGCTAATCGAGACTGTGCCAAACGTAACTCCACAATAAGCTTGTCCAACCGTGACTGAGACTCCTGAAGGGCCAACTGGGAGCTCTGCAACGAGTCCATAGCCACCTCAAGCTCATGAGTGAGCTCATCGACCTGCTCCTCCTTTCCCTTCAATGCATCATAACAAATGCAATCCCACTCGAGAAGAAAATCCCTATCCGCAAGTAGTTTTAGGTAATTTTGTTTCATCATTCCAATTGCTTCTCGAAGTGCATGTATCTCTGCAAGGGAAAAACCACTATCACCATGCTCATCTGTCAAAGGAGTACTCCAACCATAGGTAGCCAACATCTGACGAGCAACATCAAAATGCTCAATGGTTGTGGCAATCATATTGTCATTCACTTTTAGTTGCCCAACCAAATGATGAGGATTCTGTAGCTTATGACCCCCATACAAGTTTTCCGGTTCACAATATGCACTATGATATGAGGCTGATTCGTCATCACTCACTACATGATAAGCAGCATCATGTGTGCTTTCATCCATGCACACCTCAACATCTAAGGTACTGCTGCTTTGTACCTCAAAGGATGGCTCAACTGATAAGGTAGAAGTTGCTGATATGACAGTATCTTCACACACTTCCACTCCCAAGGTAACTGCATGCCCATCCAAAGCACGATCCTGGGATTCCATATCAACATATGAATCTTCTAGCTTGTTTTCAAAGGTCTGATCAGGAAAATCAGACTCACCATGACATGAATCCCCAACATACAATGCATCATTAGTACCCAATTCCTGAGTACTTTCATGCGACAATTCAATAGGATCATTTTGCACATGTGAAAACACTGTTGTCTCATGCAAAGTTTCATTATTGCTGCTATGAAAATCAGAAGTAGCCTCCATAGTAGAAACTTCTTGAGTCACCTCTTGCAAGGACGATGTAGATAAATCATTACCCAAAGCTGTGCTAGTGTCTTCTTGAATCAAATCAGCATGTCTATCAAATTCATCATATAAATTCCTGCATACTTCATAGGAATTTGAAGATACCAAATCATTCTGATGAAGAGTTGTATCATTTTTATGTGTAGATTCTCTATCCATTTCATGTGTAAACAATTCATGAGCTATAGTGTGATATTTCTTCCTTGCAAACTCTGTCTTATGGCAAAGACTTGGGTGCAAATCCATGTAACTCATGAAAGGAAGTTCCTTCTTAATTTTTTGAGGAAGAGTGCTATAGTCCTTAAACATGCTAATCACTTCTTCTTTGTTTTGTGGTGTTCAACCTTTGCTGGTAGGAAGTGAATTGAATCTTTTAGGCAACCCAAACTTTGAAAGCGTTTGCTCTAAACGCAACAACTCTCGATTGAGCTTGTATTGGGATTGTTCAAGTTCTTTGAATGCCTGTTTATCGCTGAGCAATGTTTTCATGACGCCCATTTTCGCTGTTCAAATTGAAAACAATTCCAACTAACTTGTGTAACTGCTAATTTTCCCACCAAATGAATGCAACCATCACCCAACAGGTTGGCAGGAAACCGCTCTGATACCACTGTAAGAACCCACACCTGGTGGACTCTAACCAAACCAAGTTTCTGCCTTATATTTAAATAAACTTTGGGTTTATTAACTATGCTTGATGTGTTAGATATTTTCCAAAGACTTTTCCAAGTAAATAGAAATGCATGGGCAACAAAGAATAATGCTGATTATTATAATTCAAGAGCAGCTGTAGCAAATCTTTATAATTTCATTCTCAAATCAGTTTTACCAAGGTTTGCAATTACAACATATTCATTCCAATTCATAATATTTTACTTGAAATACAATCAATATCATACCCGGTGTGCAAACTAGCAAGAAGCTGGTCTGAAAGTGCATTAGCAGCAGTATTGGAAAGTCTGATATAACTTACAGCAGCACACCCTCATTAGATTAGATGCCCAGCCATGTTGTAGAAGCAACCCAAATGCCAACGTTTTGCTGCAAGGAAAACACGTCTAGCACCAAGGAGATGAAACAGCCTTCCAAAGCAATATATTTTGCCCAGAAATCACCAATATAGCAACAGCTATGCTATCAATGAGTATCTTCAGACCTGTTATAGAAATCCTTTAAATCTGCTTGAAAGCCCTTCAATATACTTGCAATTTCTTCTCAAATAAGCCCAGATTTCAATAAAGTAGTAGCAAGATACGAAGTGGTAAAGAGCAGCAATAGACCCCTTTAATATCTTTCACAAATCTGCTCAAACCTGTGGCGTTCGCGTTCAATGTGTAGCGGCAGCATTCCGTGCACGTAGCAGCTTCTGTAGCAAATCATTGTAGCGTTTTTACTGCGCGTCAACATGTAGCAGCTTGTTCATCGTCCTGTAGCAGCCAACACAAAGCTTGGAAACTGATCGTTAATGGCTGCCAATGATGAATCTTCGGGTCTGCACTTGAAAGACCTTCAATAATCTTCAAACCCTAAATAAAATCTTCACCTTTAAGCACAAATAGAACTTCTGGATGAAGCTCTCTTGAATGCCAAATTCAATGGATATTTCACCACCTCAAATGGCTGCAACACTAAAGAGTTTATCGTTCTTTAATGGCTTGAGAGACAGAAACCCTAGGCTTCTCCTTCTCAGAGAAA
This sequence comes from Sequoia sempervirens, assembly GCA_007258455.2. Classification (NCBI taxonomy): domain Eukaryota; kingdom Viridiplantae; phylum Streptophyta; class Pinopsida; order Cupressales; family Cupressaceae; genus Sequoia; species Sequoia sempervirens. The sequence goes on from VDFB02028778.1 coordinate 37,146, forward strand.
TTCTCATCAAAACAAATGCTCAATCCAATAATCATATCATAATGAGTTCGATTTGTCTTGGCAGTATATATATCTCCTTTCAAGAATTCGACCCAAAGCAATCTTTTAATAATCATTTAAATAAATGATTAATTTCGCCCTTTTTGACTTAGGACAAATATTTAATAAATGGCGTCCCCTTTTGATTAATAATTAAATGCTCATTTAATTATTATTTTAACCCCTCTTTTATAAAGTATTAAATACTTTATAACTCGCCATTTAATAATTTTAATATTTCATTAAAGTGACTTTATATTATAAAGTCAAATTAATAAACATTTAATAAATATTAAATGCCCAAGTAAACACTGTATGTTCATCAGATCATCAAACTAGGTCGAAACTGAGCTGACCAACTGAACCAGGTGCCCTGCTAAAAATAGCAACTCCTGCCTGCCTGACTTACTATAAATAGTAAGTATTGTAAATCACTCTGGAAACGTCTGCTAGGGCCCAAACCTGAATCAACTGAAGGAGTAACGTCCTGAAACTCTGGATAACTACCAAGGAAGACCCTCTCATCACATTTGTCAGCCTACGAGGGTCAAATGATAGGCTAATCCTTACGAACTCTGATGCTCGCAAAATGGGGACATTACAATAAGCTATGCTAAACAGATTTGAATCAAAACTACAATAGAATAAAGCAAAGAACTCACATGTGAAACACCAAATATACCCTGGGACACCCTTTTAGGAAAACAAGGGCAAGATCACAACACCACTCAATATATTATCAACAAGAAGATGATTACAATACAATTGGTGAACTGATGTCTTCAATCCTATGTCTAATCCAATTCTAGAAGCATGCACCTATCACCAAAAACCATGTCCAAGCACAAGGCAAACAAGAAAAAAGAAGTGGTTTTCAAAATCATGAGCCCAAACCTTGATCAGCGTCGTCCAATCAAATCCATGAACCCCACCTCATGAATGAGGTGATTCCTTTGACCCTATAATCAAGGAGTCCAACCTACTAAACCAAGCACTCCATTTGGAGTATTCAACTGCTCATACAAGATGCTCTTACACAATGCTATTTTTAGCCAGTCAAAAATGCTCCATCAATGTATCTTAGTAACCATCAAAGTAATTGCTCTTGCAATGTAATTCCTCTTATGCATCATGGATGACAATCCAAGTGGTGGGATCAATCTTACAAGGGAAATCCAAAGATTCCTCTCCAATGTTGCATGCAAGGACCACAATTTCAACAATATTAAAATATTGTCTGTGCAAGGTGTACAACACACCTTCTTAACAATCTTCCACTTGTGTACATTGCATGGGAGTAAACAAACAAGAACAAACTAATAGTTGGGGACAGAAATACACATAGATTTATTGCACCAACAAAATTCTTAGTGCTCACTAACTTCATCAGAGAGTGCAACAATCTCCAAGTTGTCAAACTTTTTTATCAACACCTTGTCTTCCACCATGTCATGAATAAAATGATACTAGACATCAATGTTCTTTTTCCAAGAATGAATCTAACTACTTCAACTCTAATTGTCATAATCTATCCGTACAATCATCTAGACAAGTCCAACTTCTGAACACAGTATCTTAAACCACAATACTTCATTACAAGCATGAGTAGCTGCCTTTTACTCTACTCTTGTAGTTGAAAGAGAAACATTTGCTTGCCTATCGACAATTCAATTAACTACTCTGCCAAACATGGAAAACAAATATCCATTATTGGATCTCCTACTAGAGTATCTCCAACCCAATCAACATTAACAAAGCCCTACATATTTACTATCCTACCCATCACAAACCTCCCATGGTAGCATATAGACTAGTATGAAGTGACACGTATTATGTATTTGATGACCCTCTTAAGTGCAATCCAATGTGCTTTCCCTAGATTAGACATATACCTACTCAAAATTCCCATTGCATGGGCAACGTTTGGTCTAATTCAAACCATAGCATAAATGAGGCTTCAAACTACACTAACAATAGGGAACATGACTCATATCCTCAACATCCTCCCATGTCTTATGACATTATTTCACTAACAACTTTGTACCAACAAAAATAGGGGTATTCACTAGTTTGCAATCTTGCATCATGAATCTCTACAAAATGTAATCAACATATTTCATTTTGACACAACCAGAGTTTTATATTAGCATGATCTCTTCTAATTTCCATGACTAGTATAAACTTTGCAGCACCTAGATCCTTCATATCAAACTATAAGTTCTTAAACATATTATTATTGTTTCCAATAAGTAACATTTCATCAACATATAAAACAATGATAACAAACAAATCACCAATCTACTTCAAATACACACAATGATAAAATTTACTATGATCAATTTTTGCAGCTAGGGCATCTATTGTACGAAAAGAAGTCATTTTAGCAACTAAAGCAAAGGTTTTCAATACGTTCAATGCCTTTTATTTGTGAGAAACCTCTAAACATCAAACTTTCCTTTGCTTTTCAATAGCTACATTTGATGTGAATGTCATTTTGTAGGCCCATTCGCAACCAATCAATTTTTTGTCTTTTGGAAGAGTTTCCAATTCCCAAGTATCATTTGTCATTAGAGTGTTGTACTCATCTTGCATAGTTGCCTCCTATTCAACTTTTCCTTTCACTTCCTCATATGTGACTAGAGTGTCAACCTACATCACTCAAATCATAAGAGCATAGCCAGCAAAATGATGTTTATTATTAGTAGATTTCTTGAAAACTTCTTATCTTTCCTATATCTCCATCATCACTTTCACTTGATGCCACAACTTAAGTTCATTCTTGCCCTATAGAGGATGTCATATCTTTCATCTAAATCATTGACATTAGTAGGCTCATGATCATCCTCTTCAATGAAGATTGGAAAAGACGGTGTTTTAGTGGAATCATTATTGCTAGTGACAACATCTTCATCAAATAATACATTCATTTTAGTATGAATTTCTTTGGTTTTGAAGTTGTACAACCCGTATGCTTTTGAATCCTCACTATATCCAATCATAATGTATTCTTATCTAACTTTTTCTTCTCAAAGATATGAGCATAGGCATTACAGCCAAAATCTCAAAAATGAGACAGTGGACTTTCTACCACTCCATGCCCCTTCTAGACTTATGTTCGTAACAGCCTACTCAAAATATATACAATAGTATGAATTGCTTAAGCCCTAGTTTTGGCTTCTATATATCTAGAGTATAACATACGCCTAGCCATTTCCATGATCATTCTATTATTTCTTTCTACAACTCCATTTTGTTAGGGGGGTGTAAAAAATAGTAGATTCCCCCTTTGTGCCGTGTTGTTTACAAAAGTTTAAGAAAGCTTTATTCATATATTCATTACCCTATTTGTCTATATTATCCTTAGAAATCTTCCACTTTGTTTTTCAAACAATACCGTGAACTCTTTAAATTTACAAACACTCCATCCTTTGTAGAAAATATACCCATTATCTTCTACTATAGTCATCTATGAAAGTGAGCTCATACCTTGATCCCACAAATGATGAAGCTTTAAAAGGACCACTTATGTCACTATGAACCAAATGCAAGGGAACTTTGGCTCTCCATGATTTTCCTTGTGGGAATCTTTCCACGTGCTGACCTCCTACTCAGACCTTGTGCCTTAGCAAGAATTTAGGAAGTCCATGTACTATGTTCAACTTCTCCATAACCTTGAGACTTTGACAGTTGACATGCCTCATACGCTCATACAATAATTTTCCCATGTCATTATACTCTACAATACTGCAGATGTGCTTATCTTCACACTTAGAAGAACTTTTGAAATTTATATAGTCCATTTTCACCTTTCCCAATGGTAGTGACCCTATAGTTATTATTGAGATCTTGAATTAGACATTTGTCATCGTAAATTTCTATGTTATATCTTTGATTTGCAATTTGAAACATAAAATGAAGATTTGTTTTTAAATCTAAAACTCCCTTTACATTTTTAAACATATCATTGTCAACTTTAACATTTCCAAACCCTTTTACTTGCAAGATGCTACTTGTTCCCAAGAAAATTTTCTAGTTGGTATTATCATTACTCAATGATTCAAATTGTTGTTCATTGTGGGACATGTGTAATGTAGTAACAAAATCAATAACCCAATCATCCTTAATAAGAATTATTTGCTTTAAGAGGAACACAATGCATTACTTTTGGAATCAAAGGTTTTTGAAAACTTACCTAATCTCTTTTCTATATCATTGATCCTCTTAAAACATGTTAGCATTTTAATTTGTCTCTTTCAAGACAACTCAAACAAGAAGAATATGTGAGGTAAAACCTCGCTTAAAATTATAAGGGGAAGTTCTCTAAGATCTAAAACTACCCTAAACACTAAGATATAGACAAAATATACAATTATAAACACTATACAATATTCTCTTTAGGGGGTTTTGCATAAATGAAATAACAAACTTTCCACCTATCTTTTTGCCTCAGGTATGAGCACAAAACTAGAAACAGCTTGTCTCACAAATGAAATTTTGAGATATTATAAATGAAAGCAACTAATATGAACACAAACAAACACAACTACTTCCTACTAGATAGAACAAAGATCAATATGCAAACAAGATTTGAAAGGAATAAAAAACTTTGACACAAAACAACACGTGAGTTCAGGAACTAAACAACTAAGTTGCATGCAAAGTTACTTCTTAGAGGAACATACAACATCGATACAAAGTTCAATGCTAGCAATTTGTTCTAGCCTAATCAATGAAATCACAAATACAGTAAAGCAAACACAAAGATAACATATAGAATGATATTTTAGCAGCATAAGCATAGCATCAACTCCCATTAAAAATGTCTTGTGCGCAAAGCACTTATTTGTAGGTTACAAGATGGCCAACTTTGGGACTTAGGATAATCATCATTTAATCCCAAAAATCAATGTCTAAAACACAAACACTTAAAGCTTCCAAAAAGAAAGAAAGAAAGTACTTTAATATAAAAACTAATCCTAAAGAAAGAATAAAATAAACTCTAACTAAAGAGACCTGAAAATAGGCCATGATCCTTTGTCCAGAAATAGAACCATTGAAAACAACTACCATAAACAACCACAACCAAAATTAGCAAATTCAAGCATGAAACTTCCTTCTGCTTCTAAAGAGCTCTTACCCTAAAACCTATCAAATTCTAAAGAATACTGAAACCCTAACCATCAATCAATGACAACTTCGCCAAATCAACTTTAGTGCTCAAATCTGGGGTCTTGAAAAGACTGAAAATTGAAGTTGAAACCCTAGAATGATGATATGATCAAAACCCTCAAACGGTTGCATTTTCTTGTTGTTATACCCTCTTCTATAATCCTGAAAACTTAGGTTTTCACCCTTAAGCCCGCATCACAAAATATGAACCCTAGGGATTTCATTCAACCAAAGTGGGAAGTTGTCAAGACTGAAAACCCTAAGCGGCTGCATGGCACGCTGATTGAAGCCTGCCTCAAAATGCTGTTGTTCTGAACACCCATCCACTGATATATGTTTGGAAATGAAGATGTGGTTAAGAGTGGAAACTGCTATCATACATAATTGCAGCACCGCTATCAGATGTGACTAAAACAGGTGTTTTGCTGCTGTAAAGGGTGGAAAACCTGCTGAAACCAAGTCAAGCTCTTGTCAAGATAGTATTTTTCACTCAAAATAATTGCTAGGCACCTCTTCATGTCTGATCTGCCACATAAATTCTCCACAAGGCTGATCAATGCACACCTTTCCACCTGATTTATCACTTAAACCTTGCTATTCAACACATGGGTGCCTATTTTTGTTCATCTTGCCACTAAAGAGGTCTATTCTCACCTCAAGCGCCTATTCCACCCTTCATGCCATTAAACTCAGTCTCCCAAGCAGCAGTTGTGTTTTCCAAGTACCTTTGTCACTTAACTTGCATCTAGGTGCCCTTCTCTAGCATGGTTTGAAGATTCCAAATTTTGATGAAGTTTTAAAATCATTGCAATTGATGGTCATATAATTTTTTTGTTGATTTATCAATTATTTTGTTGGAGAGTTTAATATCTTTGAAGGCCATACCCTTTCTGGGGAAAATTGCATTTACATAAATGATAAATCAAATCCTAGTTGTACCCCTCCAGCAGACCTTATTATAGCATTTGAAATGTATGAATTTATTGCAGGTGAAATACTTTGGATTGGGCATTGAAAATTGTTGGTGAATATTTCTGATTCAGGCCGTACATCCATACTGGTTGTCCTCTCTATGCTGGGCCTTACCAAATTCAAATTAGCTTAACCATACATCATTTGGGGGAAGTGGCATCTGGGTTTTCTGATCTATTTACAGCCTTCTATTTGACCCATTTTGATCCATATAATTTGAGGAAGTATAATGTAGGTTTCAGCAAATGTTACTGCCCCTTTTTGCCATCCTCACTCTTCATTGCAGCAAGTCAAACCAACTCACCACAGGCCATATCATTTTCAGACCAGTTCATATCACCTTTGGATTGTCAAATCAATCAAGTTGTTCATCTATCTGGAGCTGCATGTTGTTATGATCAGTATATATTTGTTTATAGTCAATCACATCATTCTTGTAGGTATCATTTTATATTTTGATTATCATCGTGTAAGTCTAAAACCAGTATTTTCAGTTTGAGTGAAGTTTCCAATGATTTCCAGTTATTATCATTAAGCTGATGTAATTATTTCAATCAAAAATACTTGATCTCAGAACTCTGATTTCACTATGTAATATTGGATGGTTTACCACCAGTAGTTTTGATCACTATTGTTATAGATCTTGAACAGTTCATCACTAGATCCATGCTTTCATTGTAATAAGATCCTAGTTGGTTTATCTGTTGGATCCATTTTATTTTGCATCATTATCCACCAATTTGGCATGCATCAAAATCGGATGATATAGACTGCCATTTTGATATTGATGCATTTCTGCTTGTTTCTATCAGTTTGGCATGATCAGAATTTGCATATCATTATTTATCATTTTGGCATTGATTGATTCTATGAGTTTAATATTGATGTAATTTGATTGGCTATTGTCAACATTCTAGTCTCTATATACTCTCACCTTGCCAACATCGAGAACTTGGTGATCAGAAAGAGCTAGAACTTAAGTTAATTGTAAGAAAAATTTGTGGGTTTGGGTAAACCATTTTGCCAGGGACATTACACAAAAGAAGAGAGTGATGCTTCAAAGGAGAAGAGAATCCCTACATAAGAAACTAGTGAGGGTTTTCCAAAAATTTTAAGTTGTCTGCAAGTCGTAATTTGTGTTTGTAGTGCTTGGATGAGTAAGAAATTAATTTTATTTTGAAATTTTTGAAGGCTATTTTCTCTAAGCAAAAATTTAAAGATAATTGTTTGTTCTCATCTTAAAAAGAGGGAACACAATGGAGTCTAGTGGGTATTCACTTCCCTGAAATTAAATTAAATGGAAAATTATTATGATTGAATGTTTCATATGGAGATTTTTCTAACCCTTAAAGAATTTCTATAAGCTTGCTATTGGTGTGGGAAAACCCTCAAGCCTTGGAACAAAGCAAGAAAATTGGAACAGATGAGATAAATTACAGGGCAGCAAACCATATCAGATCTAATATATATTTGGTGTTTGCTTGCACAATAGTGGAGTGGGTGTTGTATTTATAGATCTTATATTCTTCTCTAGAAGAGCCTAGAATGGCTAGTAGAAAACTCTAGAGAGGAAGGGTTTAAAAGGGAAGAACTCACATGCTGGAATGTTCTAAATGAAATGTTGGGACAACTTACTACATAAACATTATTTTCCAACAGACTTGCCCAAGGATAATGTTGATTAAAAGCCTCCATGTATGATCATGATTAAAAAAAGCCTTATCAGGAAAGTCTTAGATAGTATCATGAATTGTAATTACAAAACTGGTTGGAAAAGAAAAATGGAGATGTCCAAGCGATTGTTGGGTGAAAATAAGGGGAACACTTGTAAGGGCATTGCAGGTTCAGATCTCTCACTGCATTAAAGGAATACTGTAACACTTGCAGATATATGGCAAAGTTGTGGTTTAACGAACAGGAAATGTGGCCCAGCTTACCCACAATTAAAGCTGCCCATAAGATATTAAAAAACAGATTTCGAGATAGAGTACCAAAAACCCAAGTCAAAAACTGGCAAGCTAGTTCAATGATATGCTTGCAATAACGAATGACTTACATATCAAATTCCACATCCTAAATTACAGTGTATGATAACTCTTCTCAAGAAAGAAATATCTGATTAAGAAATTTTAAAATAAGATCAAATTTGCTTTGGTTCAGCATTAAAGTTTGTTGTTTTAGTCAGAGGTTTTAATGTCAATTCAGATAGTTTTAACCTTTTGCAATTCGACGTGAAAGCATAAACTTAAATTGCTACCTCTACAACTAAAAACCAGGAACTAAAAAGCATTCGTTCCAATTAAAGTAGCCATTCCATAAAAAAACTAATAGATATTCATTCCACCAAAAATTAAGTCTTTGAACAGAAGAAAATATTCAAATGAAAATATATACATCCAGAACATGGATATGGTAGATTCAGCACCGGATATCCGAACGCGTACTCAAACTTACTTTATTTTAGGCAGTGTTTCTGGTGCGCGTAATGCCTGAAAACTACCTCTTTCTAACAGTATTATTGGGCTAGGCTTCAATTTATTCGCCACTCAACTTAACTCAATCCAGTTAGGGAATTGGACCTGAGGTTAATTTGTAAACGTACAAAAACTTCACCTAAAACATAAAAGAAAGGAATGCGAAAAGAAACAACCGTGAAATTTATGATACAGGAAGAAGGCTTACCCTTGAGTTGATGATGCTAATTTCCTGGTTTAATTCGCCACTCCAAATTGCCAAAAATATTCTAAACTAATGTCACCATACAGCTTAAATATGTTTCTTCTCTCCTCTCATGCTGTCATATAAGGGGAGGGCCCCATGGTGGTGCGGTCTACAGTCCTCGCCAAATTGTTAACAAAATATGGGTAAGTTATACACAAAGAACAGTCTATTTTTTAATAAGATGAAAACAAACGTATCTATTAATTCAGGTAAAGGTTCCCATTAATGTTTGGCTAATAATTGTCAATTTTTTCAAATATAGATGATCGTGAGTAAATATTTATATTTTTAATATAAAATCAATTTTATAAAAATTGTAATATGATATGAATAGTTAGAGTTTACATTTCAACTATGTTTGATATGACATTTGTTCAACTTGCAAATATATATGACAAGATTATAAATTTAAATATTCCACTTATCAACCTTGCTTGAACAACCTCATGTTCCATCATGCCTAAGTGCTCCCTCATTCACTCCACATAAACTCTACAATCACTAAAAAGTTGTTCTTAGGCTCACCATTATCGATTATAAAACAATATAACCATAAAAAATATTATAAACACATTTGAATTCATAATGATACGTGCTATTTACTTTTTGGATGGTAAAAAATGCATTCCACTACATTCAAATCCAACCCAATTTAAATCTTCATATAACACCTTTCAAACTAGACATATAAATGCTACTCATTTCACATTTCAAATCACTTCTACCATTAATTCACATGCCAACCCCATTCAAACATTCATACAACGCGTCTGAAATCAAAATGATATGTGGTATTCAAATTAGATTGCATATCACTTATGTCATTAATTTCATATGCCTAATAGGAATTCCCTCCATGAATTCAAATCCTTCTACTTGTTCCACATATTACCTAATCAAATGTATTTAATTTAATACTAACCAATGAGATGCAACCACACAAATCAAGACAACAAAACATAACCAAATAAATAACAAATAAAATACTCAAATGACTATCATGCCTATAAATACAAGTTATATTCTACATTATAGATTTCACACTTTTTAACATCTATCGCAGCTTCAAACACACCTGTTATAGCTTCAAACACAATTGTTGCAACTTCAAACACACCTTTTGTAGCTTCAAACATAATTGTTGCAACTTCAAACATATGTATCTTTGCAATCATTCATATATACAAGTGCATGACCAAGTTTTACAAAATGGATATATGTTTATGCTTCATATATTACATCTTTTTATAGAGAAAGTTATATACAATTTATATGAAATACAACAAATTTGAGTTTTAAACAATATATACATACAGCAAAGTGAGTATATTTTATTGTTGGATATATGTTTAGATTCATATATGTCATTTTTTCAAAAATATAAGTACACATACATTTCTTACGAGGTATCAATCTGATTTGAGAGTTGTGAGAATGTTTAAATTGGAATGGATTAGAAATAATTGGTAGAATTGATTTGAAATCTGATTTTAATACCATGGCCCATTATTGTTTATATTGTATACATAAACTAAATGAGCATGTTCTACTATTAGATATTGTAGATACCTGAAATTGTCCTAACCTACGAACTGGCATTTTAACACTAATATTAATCTTTTCTTAATAATTAAATAATATTCAATTATTTAATTATTGTCTAAAATCATATTTTCACTATTAATTAAATGACTTTATGTTATTTAATTAAATTATTTCGATTAATCTTCTTGAATAAATAAATAAATCATATTTATTTAATTATATCATTAATTCATTTCAATTAATCTTCTTGATTAAATAAATAAATCATATTTATTTAACTATATCTTTAATTCTTTAATCTTCTTGATTAAAGAAATAAATCTTATTTATTTAATTATGTTACTAACTTAACTTACTCTTCTACTTTAATTAAATAGTTATCAATTAATTATTTAATTAAAAAATCAACCCCCCCTCATAAATTAAATAATATTAAATATTATTTAATCATCTTTCAACTTCTACATTAAATAATTATTTTAATTATTTAATCCCACCTTTTCCAAATTAAATTTAATTCACTCAACATCATCCCTTTAATAAATAATCTTTTATTCATTAAAAATAATTCAACTTGCACATTCCTCTTAATTTTAATTTATTTATTTAAATTAATTAATTACTTTCCCCACATGGACTAATTCTTCTTTCAGATGACTAAACAATCTATTTAGTTAATTATTCAATTATCTCTCCATGCTTTATTCCCTCAAACGTAACGACCACTTTCTCTCAGTTGACTAAACAATCTATTTAGTTAACTCTTCAATTAATTCTCTTAACTCACACTCTCTCTCAATCAACTAAGATTGACTATCCAATCTATCCAGTGAACTATTCAATCTAAATCAGTTCACTACCTCTAACCTTGCCTATTCTTCTAATTAATTAAATTATTATCGTTAATTATTTAATTAAATAACTTTCCCCTTTCCAAATTAAATTATTTAAATCATTCAACATCATCCATTTAATAAATAGTCAAATCTATTTAGTTAACTATTCAATCAATTCTATTAACTATCCAATCTATTTGGTTTAATGATCAATCAAATCTCTTAATTAATACTCTCTCCCAGTCAATTGAGATTGACTATTCAATCTATCTAGTAAACTATTTAATCCAAATTAGTTCACTCTCACTCACTCCTAGTCTTCTAATCAATCAATAGAGTCAACTCCTCAATCAATATCTCAAGCAGTTGGTTAACTAATCAATCTAAATCCTCCCAACGGTTCTCAACCATTAATCGTGAGCTTGCATTGTCGAATCTCCATCGTTCATCTAAAAACTTGAAATTTATATAACAACCTCATCCCTTCTCAAAAAAGAATTAGTCTATGCAACGAAGTAATACTAAATTCAAATTCAAATTTCTTGAGAGCTTTTCACTTCTTTGGTCACCATTAACACGCATTGAAGCTTTTACAAACATCAAAATGGAGGTTTCGCATTGATTCAAACGCAATCCAACACCACTACGAACATAACTTCGACATGGGATCTGGTAACGCTTTGATTTTATGAGTTCAATTTTATATTATTATTATTATGATTGCATTGTTTGTTTGATTTCATAGTTTAAAGCTTCATTTCATGAGTATGGGTTTTGGAATTCTCTCTTGTGTGAATTGATTAGTTTGATTCATATGTTGTTTTCCTATTCACGAATTTCCCCCTTACATAAATTGGCATGCTCAGTTAATCTTTTGAGTGTTTTTTAAGAATTTTGCATGTTACAATCAAGAATTCAATTAAAACCCGTCATTTATTTTAATCATAAAAAAATGAACGCATGGAATTTTGCAAAACCATTTCTGGGTTTTGTAGATCTCACTCTTAGCTTTCTATATCTTTTTACAGTTTTTAATTTCATGAAAAAAATAAAAAAGTTATCTACTCTGTTGTGTTTTTTAAAAATTTATGTTGCTAACCTTTGAAATTCATGTGTTTCATTCATCTCTAATAAATTTTACATATTGAATAAAAAAAAGATTTCTGGATTTTGTAGATCTCCATTTTTTATTTTCAGAACAATTGACAATTTTAAAATTGATGGAGATTTGAGAAAGTTATGGCTACTTCAAAACGATGTTATAATTGGTAAAAAAGGTAAAAATTGTCAAAAAAAACTTTTTTTTCTTTCCTTTTTTCAGTAGAATAAAGTTTTTTTGTTACTAATATCTTCATTTTCAGCTTGTGGCTATTAAAGGACTAGCTCTCACATTTCAATTTTTGGTGCTCTTAAAATTGAACAAGTCAAATCTCACATTTCAATTTTTGGTGCTCTTAAAATTGAACAAGCAAATCTCACATTTCAATTTTTGGTGCTCTTAAAATTGAACAAGGAAAATCTCACATTTCGTTTAGTGCTCATAAAATTGAACATGGAAAATCTCACATTTCAATTTTTGGTGCTCTTAAAATTGAACAAGCAAATCTTTCAATTTTGGTGCTCTTAAAATTGAACAAGCAACTCTCATATTTCAATTGGTGCTTTTAAAAATGAACAAGGCAATCCTCATATTTCACTTTGGTGCTTAAGAATTGAACAAGGCAACTCACACATTTCATTTTGTGTTGCTAAAAAATGAACAAGGAAATCCTCATATTTCGCTTTGGTGCTTAATAATTGAACAAAACAAATCTCAAATTTCATTTGGTGTTGTTAAAATTGAACAAGGAAAAAACTCACACTTTACTTTGGTGTTTATAAAATTGAATCTTTTTTGTTTTGACCAAACGCCTTTCATTTTGTTGATGCATGAATGCCTTTATTTTGTTGACAATCGAGTGCATTTCATTTTGTTGACCACATTAAAACAGACAAGGCAATTAGGAACACTCGAACTTAGGTGCTTAAAAATTGAACAAATTCATTTTTTATTTGCACATTACTATGTTTTTTTACTGGAGTCTCAAAACGATTTCGATTTGGTGCACATAAAACATGAATTGATATATTCACGCATTTCAAATTTAGGATTAAAATCAAATTGCTATGGATTGTATGTCATGTTTTCAATGCTTGGAAAACTAAGTGTCTATCCTCTCCCCTTGCATTTTAGGATGATCTTGGGTGACGAAAAGCACTTTGAGTTTCACATTTTGTCTTTTTATTTTTATCCTTAGGAAAGGGCCTACTAATGAGATACATCTCGCAACGGAGAACTCATACAAGCGACTCTCAATAAGCACATTTACCAGCGGGCTATATAAAGGTTGCGAACCCAAAAGGTAGTAGCTTCAACCTGGGGCAGTAACATAACATACCTAATCCAACTCTAGAGCATAATTCAGGCCGGAAGGGAAGGGTTAAAGAGCCTTAAGTGGCCAATGGATGATAGTATGCACCTTGATGTTCTCAGTTTGTTGTCATTAAAACCCTTTTTGTGTGGAGGCCAACCATTGTTTCCAAAGCGTTATTTGAAAGTGGTGCATCAGAATTTACTTTCGAGAAGTTACTTACCAAGTCCAATTTATGGTTTTCTCCATAAGTTGCATGTAAAATCATCCCTTCGGGCCATGAGGTAAGCCCACCTACAAAAAGCATACCTACTCTCTAGGTATATTTTCTTCTATAAAGTTGCCAAAAATCATCATCAAACTTAGACATCAAATATTTTGCTTGATTTAAAAAGAACACAACAACAAAAAACATTGAACTTGGTTATTAAAATCTCAAACCCTTTGGACTTAGTGTGAATACCTTTGAAAAGAGCCCTATATTTTCACTCTTTAAAAGATATCTTAAACAAATATCTCTAAAGGTTTTTGAATGTTTAGGCTTACATTTCAAGTCACATTTAGACCAAAGTCAACATTGGGAACTATGGTTTTAGGATCTTGGCTTTCACAAACTTTGAGCTTTTGTGGAAGGAAATTTGCTTAAACTATAGACATTTAGAGTCAAAAAAAAATTATTGTTGTGTTGTGTTGTATCACTTTCCAATTCTCAAAACAAATAAGAACAACCAAGACATCAAATTGCAAACTTGTCCAAACTGGAAACAAATCTGCACAAAGTCACTATTGTTGTTATTTCTACTACTATTGACCTAAAACTTGCACACTATTGCTCAGAACGGTCGCTTTTTTTGTTTTTGTTTATGACAGTCAATGACAAGAGAAGGTCACTTTTGAAAAATAGCAATGCTTTTAAGTTAAGCAAAGTTGCTATTGCAAAACATTGTCGCTATTGATCTAAAAACTACTGTTGTTGACTTGAACTTGGTCGCTATTGCTCAAAATTATCACTATCACTATCTTTGGTTTTTTACCAAACAAAGTCACTTTTGCTAAAACTTGATTATTATTGCCAAACAAACCAATCGCTATTGACCTAAAGGATTGCCACTATCACCCTGTTTTCTAGTGCAAATCAGAGACTAATTTGAAAACTAGTTAATCTCTTATCATTTGAGAACAAAACAGTTAGACTTCCAAAACACCTCATATCTGCATCATCCTATATCTATTTGCACAGAAAAATAAAACACCCCAACCTAGTTTTAGGATCCAAAATCAAAACACAACTTGGATTATTCCCTTGATCTTGATTTCTAATATATTAACATTTGCTTGCACCTCAAGGCTAGTTCAAGTAAATCTTCAAACATATCCTCTAGAAAAATGAAGTGAAATATCAATCCAAGTTTTCTACATTTTGGGTCCCAAAATTAGCATCATTTCTGAAACATTCACCAAACATCGCTCACTTTATGACCATTTGGCATCCTACTGCTCCTTTTCAACAACCAGATCTTATGACACCTATTATACAACCAAATCTCATGTAAATTGAAGGTGAACAATCGAACATTATTAGTAGTTTGAGAAATTTCATGTTTTTTAAAAATGAAACACCAACTCAGTGGAGAAACGTGGCTAATATCCTAGACAAAGAAGAATGAATAGCTAATATTGCAACCGGAAGACCAGTATTACCACCTCCTACGTGGCAATAGATAAAACTAGCTTGCAAAAATACCTTTTTAAATAAAAAACCCAAAAAATAAAGCATTAATCCATTCCATAGTTAGAGATCACCAACTTTCCCAAGGTCTTGGAACTTGTTTATGACAACCACAAGATCCCAACACAGAAAAAAGATGGAATCCAACAAGAGTAGCTCAAGTGCACCAAAAAAAAACACTACCAATGAGGAAACTTACTCATGGGGATATAAAACAAGTGACCTTACAACTCCTAAAAGAGAACCCACATTTAAAGCAAACCAGGAACAACACCCTAGTGATGCAGAAGTACTTCTTAGGCATCAAGAAGGAATTGCTAAACAAAATCAAACTCATGATTCTTAAACTTACACCATAGAAGAAGAGGATAGTGATGAGGAACTTACTGAGGAAAGACTCATATAACACTCCCAAAATCCTAAGATGCAAAAGCTTATGGATAAGATGCTTAGGATAAACACAAACCCGTATTTCCTCACACTTACAAAAAGTGGTGCTAAACTACCTATTGACTTCAATGTGGACATGTTAAAAGATCCTAATCTCATTCCACTTGGAGATCAAATGATGGTTAGAAAATTTTTGAAACCAACCACAAATCCCCAACATACCACCATTATTTTCACAAAACAATGATCAAATGCAACCTAAGGATAACCCATTGTTTAGACAACCATCTCAAATTAAACAAGCATTTGTGGCACAACAGTATCAAGGAAATGTAACCTAAAACGTACCACAACATAACACTATGCAAAACATGGGAAACATTCCAATAGACCAACAAGGTAGTGACCCATCATAAGGGAAATACATGCCACAACACACCTCATGCATTGACCCTTCCAACAACTTATAAAATCAACAAGGGAAATTATCACAAAATCCACAACAAGGTATACCAGCAACGCAATACCAAGGTAACCTTCCAAATCAGCAACAAGGTGTACCATCAGTACAATGCCAAGGTAACCTTAAAAATAAACCACAACAAGGTGTACCATCAACACAATACTAAGGTAACCTTCAAAATTAACCACAACAAGGTGTACAATCAATGCAACTTCAAGGTAGCCTTTCATAACACTCACAACAACAAGGTGTACCATCAACTCAATACATAGGTACCCTTCAAAAAAACTCGCAAAAACAAGGCGTACCATCAATGCAATACCCAGGTACCCTTCAACAACATTCACAACAAGGTGTACCATCAATGCAATACCAAGGTACCCTTCAATACAATCCCCAACAACAAGGTTTACCGTCAACGCAACATGAAGGTAGCTTTCAACAAAACCCACATAAACATGGTGTACCACAAATGAACTATCAAAGTACACCCCAAACTCAACAAAAATTTGTTCAACAAACCAAAAATCAAAATCTTCAATAACAACAGCAAGGAGGACCACAAAATCAATACCAAAGAACACCTCAAAGTCAATATCAAGGTACACACCAAGGACCCAACCTACCTTATGCACAACAATGACCCAACATGCCTTATACACAACATGGTCGTCAAGGTCCCTTGAATACACAATATACAGTTTACAACCAAACAAACATCACGGGACAATAAATCTATAGCAACCAAAATCCTCAAGCAAGCACATCAAAAAATGACATAAATGTGCAACTACAAACACTCAATTAGAGGATATCAGATATACAAATTGGAAAGCCTAAAAAGAGCTACACTCTACAAGACATTTGTCCATATCCATTTGATCAAAATATATCCATGGTATATTTCCCCAAAGGCTTCAAAATACCAAAAATTGACAAGTATAGGGGAAAGGAGATCCAATTGAGCATGTGTGTGAGTTTTTCGTATCTTGCATGGAACTACAATGAAATGACACCTACTTGATGAGAATTTTTCCATGGAGTCTCAATGGGACCGTTATAGACTAGTTCTCTTGTCTGCCACCAAGTATCAAGACATTTGATGAATTGTTAAATAAGTTTGTCAACCACTTCTCGTACAACATAGAACATGACATTACGATCACTGACCTCTATAAAAACAAAAAAATTCAAGGTGAATCATTTTCCTCATACCTACAAATATGGAGGCACAAAGCAGGAAAAATCAAGTGGCTCATTCGAAAGAAACAACTTGTCAATGTATTTATCTCCAACGTACATGCAAATATCAATTACAACCTCACAGTACCATGCCCAAGCAATTTCGAGGAAACTATTGAAAAAGGTATACTTATCGAAAGAGCCCTTGTTGCAAGAGGAGTAATCAAACTTTACAACCTAAAAGATCAAACTTCTACTTCAAATAACAAACCCAAGATATGGGTGAAAAACAAGAACGTAACCAATGATGGAGTAGCTGAAGCTAAAGTTGTACAAAATGTGCAAACTCCCAATATGCCACAAAATCATATCCAAATAGCACAACAAGGTTATCAACAAAACAACCAACCCAATTATCAACAAAACAACCAACTCATTTATCCATAGAACAATCAACCAAACAACCAGCAACAAAATCAAGGACATGATAATGAAAGCAGGCCACCAAGACAATCTTTACAACCATGAAGGAAATTTACTCCTTTGGGAGAAACCCTTGAGGTCATTATGCACAAACTAGTCCAAAAGAACCTCATCACGATAAATGACAAAGCAAATTATGAGGAACCCAACTTCAAACCTCCTTGGTATAACGAGAATGACAAATGTAAATTTCACAAAATCAAGGGGCATACCACCAATAATTGCATGAGACTTAAAAACATTGTGCAAGACTTAATCAAAAACGGAGAAGTGGACATCAAACCTCGTCCCAGAAATAAAGACCTAAAGATTTGCAAGGATCCAATTCCTGACCATTCTAGGGGAAACAACAAAGGAAAAGAATAAGATGACCGTAAGGTCGCCTTCTGTTATGGAGAGGATACCATTCTAGGATATATCTCTTGTGATGATCATACCATTTGTATGCTAACCATACAAGGTAGAGATCTTGAATGTAATATGACTACCTAAAGGGGAAGAGTAACCATCAAATGAGCACCAACCCAAGTCAAGGCCACAAGTAAGTCATCAAGTGACTATAGCATTGTGGACCAAATTAAGAAAACTCTTGTCCTAATCTACATCCTTGAGCTCTTAAAATTGTCACCAACACATAAGGAGATATTGGAGAAAGCTCTTGTCGAAACATCAGTCCCAAACAACCTTGACGCTAATCAATTTCAAGCCATGGTTGGAAATACCACGTCCACCCACCATTTAGTCTTTTTTGAGAAAGACCTTCCACAAAAATATTTTCATAATCAAGCCCTTTATTTAGAACTGGGTGTCCACAAACACAAAGTCAAGAGGTTACTCATAGATAATGGTGTGGGTCTAAAAATTTGTACCTTAAAAATTGTGAAACAACTGGGATACTCTGATGATGTAATGGATAAAAACAAGAGCATCACTATCAAAGCTTATGATGACATGGAGCACAATTTAGAAGGCACAATCAGGCTACCTGTTCAAATAGGACCAGTAATAATAGAAACTACTTCTCAAGTACTGAATCTCGAGATTCCATACAACCTTCTCTTAGGTCGACCATGGATCCATGCTTTGAAGGTAGTACCATCTACATTCCATCAATGCCTAAAGTTTCCTCATGAAAATAAGGAAATTACCATATACTTTGACCCCAAACCTTTCCATTACTGTGCTAAGTTGGAGGAAAAATATAAAAAGATTTAGCAAATACCCAGCAATGATATATCTTTTCACTCCTTTTCATATATTGACCCAACATCACTAGGTTCATCCTCCACCACACCATCTTTAATAGAGCTGCCTAAATTTGATACCAAGATCCAAGAACTTAACAAGGGTTGTAGGGAATACCACTTCAACCAATATTTTTGTATTGGAATGCTTCCCCCAACACCTAAAACTTATGGAGGACCAAAAGAAATCAGACATGTTCAAATAGTCACAATGGTAGTCAAACCCACTATTTTTACCAAGTGGGGAGACATGCAAGATGAGGAAGTATGCGAATAAGATTTATCTTCGTGGATCTACAAAGAAGGACAGGAACAACCACTACCTCCCCTTCCTATAGATGAAAACAACAAAGGATATCAACTAGTGAAAAACATGGGATTTACTAGACAAGGTGGCCTTGGTTTACATGGACAAGGTAGAAGAGAACCAATCATTATAGAAAAGTGCCTGAAGAATCCTTAACTAGGTTATGGTTCATCAAATGTGATTATCCCAATTACTGAAAGAACCTCTTGTGAGGAAGGAGCTACTTCTACCATTGATGAGGCATTGGATTCTTGTGAACATCTTGAAGACTATCTGTATATCCAAAACATGTTTGAAAACCTCAATGTAAATACTATCATCACTAAACCTACATTTGAAACCACATCTGACGATGACCATATCGAGATGGATTCCAATGAGTACGAATGGGATTCCTACAACTCTAGTGAATACAACTTAGATACCTTATGGAGCCTTAAAAACACCAATGTCCCTAGCCTAGCAACAAGATCCATAAGATTTTTCGATACCAATGACAAAATATCTTTGCATTATCAATAGTTGATAGATTGGGACCAACAACATCATACTCTAGTTTTGGACACATTCCAGAACAATGAGGCTATTGCAGAGTTCACGGGACTTCAAACCAATATACCGCAGGGAGAACACAAAGCAAGTTTTGTAATGGAACTAGATCAAGGAGCATATTTCAGAGGGGATATTTTGTATTCTAGTTGCAAAAATAAACTACAAAATTTAAAAATCAAAAAGAGGTCCCCTAAAGAAAACCACAATGTGGCTTTATCGAATGTAGAAAAGAGAAAAACAAAGGATGCATCTGAAGGTGAAAACCTCTTTAAGGTGCTCGAAGATGGAACATTCAATCTCCCCACCATAGAATATCAAGAGAAAGCAGCATTCCTAGTTGAAGACGTTGAACCTATCAAATTTGGCACAATAGAAACACCCAAGATTGCATATCAAGTGGCATCACTTGATCCTGAAGAAAAAGTGAACTTCTCAGCATTTATCGATGAAAGAAAAATCAACTTTGATAGACATATGTTGACATGGCAGGGCTAGATCCAACATTGGTCGTACATCACCTGGCCATATTTCCTAGAGCTAAACCCATCAAGAAGAAGCTACAGAAGATGCATCCACAGATAGCACTTTTGGTAAAAATAGAACTTCAGAAACTATTAGATGTGGGCTTCATCAGACCCATCGACTATCTTGAATGGGTGTCTAATCTAGTACCAGTATCAAAGCTCACTAGGGGCATAATAATTTGCACATACTTCCAGGATCTAAACAAGGCTTTCTCAAAGGATGACTTCCCTCTTCCCAGCATCAATATAATCATAGACCTAACTATAGGGCATGAAATGCTATCATTAATGGGCAGATTCTCCGGATACAATCAGATCAAAATATCTCCTAAGAACCAACATAAAATAGCATTCACATGTGCATAAGGAACCTTTTGTTGGAACGTCATGCCATTCAGTCTAAAGAATGCAGGGGCAACCTATCAGCAAGCAATGGCTACCATCTTTCATGATATGTTGCATACCACTATGGAGGATTATGTAGATGATATTCTAGAAAAATCCATCAAAAGAGAAGACCATTTGACCAACCTAGCAAAAGTATTTGACAGGCTAGAACAATACAACTTGAGGGTCAATCCAAAGAAGTGTGTATTCAGAGTAACATCTAGAAAACTGCTAGGGTGCATACTAACAAGAAGAGGCACCGAGGTAGATCCCTCCAAGGTAAAATCTATATTAGAAATGCCTCCTCCAAGGACATTGAAGTAGTTGAGAAGTCTACAAGGGAAACTATAGTCCATCAGGAGATTCATTGCATAGATGGCAGACAAGTGTCATCCTTTCACCCATTTACTACACAAGGACATCACATTCAAGTGGGATGACAAATGTGATCAAGCATTCCAACAAGTCAATGAGTATCTATTCACTCCCCAGTATTAATGCCACCAATTCCAAATAAAGCAATGATCCTATATGTTTCTACAACACCGACAACATTAGGAGCTCTCCTAGCACAACTAGATGACAAAAACAAGGAAAGAGCGGTCTATTATATCAGTCAAACACTCAAGTGGGCTATGAATTGAACTATACACTCCTAGAAACAATGTGTCTATCTTTCATCTTTGTGACATAGAAGTTGAGACACTACATCTTAAATAGACAAGTAAAGTTGATATCAAAGGTGGATCCCCTAAAGTATCTATTGGTGAAAGTAGCTCTAACAGGGAGGATTGCTAAATGGTTAATGATACTAAGTGAGTTTGACATATAGTACATAGACAAAAAAGCTATCAAAGGAAAAATCATAGTAGATCAACTAGAAGAAGCACCAATGGAAGATCATCAGCCTTTAACAACAGAATTCCCAGATGAAAGCATCCTTTTAACTAATTAGTCTAGTCGTTGGACCTTGTACTTTGATGGGTCCCACACTCAACATGACTCAAGATCAAGTATCTTATTTCTCACACCACAAGGAGATAGTATACCTAAGGCTTACAAAATTGCTTTTCCATGTACCAATAACATCTCTCAATATGAAGCGCTAATCACAGGACTAGAGGTGGCCATAGAATGGAGAATAAAGGAACTACAGGTTTCTAAAGACTTCCAACTAATCATCAGGCAGGTAAATGATGAATATAAAATACAGGATGACAAGCTAATGCCATATAAAAGAATGGTAGACAGTTTCAAGCGATACTTTGTCATCATCACCTTTGAACAGGTTCCCCAAATCAACAACAAAGCAACCGATGTCATGGCAACAATAGGTTCGCTCCTCGACATTCCGCAAAACATTCGAAAATGCAAATTCCTTGTGGAGCAACTCCTTATCCCAACATTCAATATCCCATAATCAAAACTAGTTGTGATGTTGTTGGTCCTAACTCACCATGGTACCAAGATACATTTGACTATATCCAACATGGTATCATACCTCCTAACTTAATGGCAAACCAAAAGAAAAAAAAATTCTATAGAACATCTAGATTCACCATCTTAGGAGATACCCTATACAAACGAAGTCTAGAGAAAAAATTACTTCGATGTCTCAATGTGGAAGAAGCACAAACCGCTTTACAGGAAATGCACGAAAGTATTTGTGGGTCTCACGCTAGTGGACCTAATCTAGTAAAAAAATTGTTGAGAACAAGGTACTATTGGCCAGGCCAATGGAACAAGAATGCATCCATTTCTCAAAAATATGTCATCAATGCCAACAACATAGTGATCTGTTCACACACCAACATAGGAACTGAGACCTATAACAACATCATGGTCTTTCTTGCAATGGAGATTAGACTTGATAGGTAAAATCCCTCCCGCTTCATCTAATGGGAACTATGACTGATGACGTAGTATGGGCTAACTACACTTGATCCATGAGGATTTGAAGCATATTTAAGCCACTATGCATCAGTCCCAATAAGATCATTCAATGTAAACCAAACTAAGAATCCATTAAAACTAACATATTAAAATACGAAAGCTTCAAAAACAACTATTCTAATCCATTGAAACTTATCCTATTGGGGGAGTGGTGCCGGATTGATGTGGAATGGCAACCCTTTCCCAATCCCTTGGATAATGAGCTTGTTTCGATCGATTTTATTAAAGAGAATCAACGAAACTATTGAGAGATGTGTATGAAAACATGATTTAAAGCTATTTTACCATGATGAAAGCTATTTTAACATGATCTATGCTAAGATGATTGATATGGGTGTATGTAAAGCTATTATAAATGGAGTTTAAGCTCAAAAGATTAAAAATCTAATTACAAAATATGCTAAATGGATGCACCTATGTTACCATGGAAGCCATTAATGGAAGATAAGCTAATATTATGCAAGAAATTAACCTAAATGCTTTCTAAAGCATGAAATATGCGTGCAAGATGAGAGTGATTTTAATAGAATAAGTTTTCTCTTAAAAGATGGATCCATTTATCTCCAAATAGTGATCTATTTATAGGAGGACAAATGAGAAATAAAGGGCTAAGATTGAAAAAGTTAATCAACGGTCAATATGGAAGGAAGATGGAGGCATGGATCATGGATTCCTACCAAGGGTTGAGGATGTAAGATGATATTTAATCAAGGGATTACATTCATCCAAACAAACACACTTTCAAAACTTACACAAGAAGTCTTCTTGAAAGTTTGTTACAAAAAAGAATATTCCCTTTTTCAAATGAGTGAAGAAAGAGAATATTCTCATGGGTGAGGAAAATTAGATATTTAATTAATTAAAACCAAATTTAATTATGCAAAGGAATATTCCATGGGAATATTCCCTTTTTGGAAGAGTGTGCAAAGGAGGAATATTACCTTGGAATATTCCCTTGCAAGTGGGAGAATTAGATTAATTAGTAATTTGATAATTAAATAAAGTTTCAATTATGCAAATTAGGGGAATTAAGATATTCATTAAATAATTAATTTATTTAATGAAAAGGGGGAAAGTGATATGATATTTAATTAAATAACTTAGGATTATTTATTTTTATTTTTTATAGATGATTACTACCAAATAAAGGGGGTAGCTCCCATATACATTTAGAAAGTTTGGCATGTAGATGCCATACAACACCCATAAACGTGAAAAATAGCACCCAGAAATCCTAATCAGTTAGCAGTTGATAAATTATTACCAGGAGATTACCCAGCCTAACTAGCTTATTTAAACTACCCGAGCCCATCCAAGAGAGATTTGAGTCCATAAATCTTGTGAACGCCACCATGTCCACATTCATGACCCTCGCTTGGAAGACTTCCCATGCATTAAACATGAAGTTTACTAAGTACTCCCACTTATCCTCCTCCGTTTCACTACCATTGGCCTAATCATCGCTCAATATTGTAGGATCAAAATAGACCCTTAGAACACTCACCCAACCATCCGTCTGCATTTCCAGCGTGGCATTAGCAACAACATGAACATACACTTGCACCATGAACCTATCGAACTATATCGACCAAAGTGCCAATCAATACCTCAAATATTTTTCCATCACACCAATGTTGATTAATGTTCAAGAAGGAAGAAATCAGGTCCACCACAACATTTCGAATCTCCTAGTTTTGGATCATGAAAAGT
The DNA here is from genome assembly GCA_007258455.2 of Sequoia sempervirens. Lineage (NCBI taxonomy): Eukaryota > Viridiplantae > Streptophyta > Pinopsida > Cupressales > Cupressaceae > Sequoia > Sequoia sempervirens. The sequence goes on from VDFB02028778.1 coordinate 61,763, forward strand.
CGCCTACATTGCGTTGGAAAATCTTCCTTAATGCACTTGCAAAGTAACCCAAACTAGAAAACCATAGTCTCTCAGCAACCCACACCACGAAGCTTCTGCGGACAAATAAACATGAATATGGACACCACCATTAAATAACCGTAAGGGTATTTTGAGAAGCTAGTGGAAATTGATCAAATATCTGACATTCACAATGTACACGGAATCCTCCCAAAATCGCATCCAGTTAGTACGATACTGCAAATACCCATATGCCAAAGGATTCCCGAGCTCAGGTGGGAATAGCCGATGAGGCTCAACAGCCCATAGAATCCTTTGAGATCACTTCTTGTAGACCCGGCCAGAGTACTGGTGTCGAGCCCATTACTACTTTTTTAGCTGCACCACCCTCGAGTTTGCTAGAAAATTTGCAGCCTGATTTTCCTCTCTGTAAATGTGTGACAGAGTGTACTCTGATAACCTTCCTAAGGATTCTTTGACTAGATTGATCCAGTCATTAATTCTCCAATTTTGGGATTTCCCTAGGGTAATTGCATTAATACAGAGCATAGAGTCCCCTTTGATTTGAATGGCCTCAATATCCTTTTGGATACAAATTTGCAAGCTGAGCCAAAGTGCCTCTATTTCAGCCATATTGTTAGTACATACGCCTAAATTCTTTGAAGAAGCCTAGAAACACTCTCCTTTTGAGTCTCGAATTATGCAACTTTCCCCCGCATTGCCGGGATTACCTTTTGCAGCCCCATCGAAGTTCAATTTCCATTTTAGCCTTACCAGATGAGTCCAAAAAATCTCTTTCCTATTCACTTTTGAAATGGATGGCTGACTAGAGACTGGTATCCTAAGCCCGTTCCATGTCTTCATAATTTCTTCATCCCATCTTGAGAATTTGGATTTAGGACCCACTATGATCCTATTATTCGTTGTTTCGATGATGGCCAATTGAATTTTCTCAACTAGGTGATCCCAGGTTAGAGAAGTCCCTTTAAAAACACGTATATTCCTCTCTTTCTAGATATGCCATACCACCAATGAAGGCGCCAAAATCCAAATTCCTTTCTAGTACCCATACTTACACATAGTTGGCCAGCTTGCCAAAAGTTCCAAAGCTTACACTGCCTTGGCCCAATAAAATTGAGAGTTTGTTGCAGCTAGTCCCAACACGATGTAATGTAAGGGCAAGATAGAAGCAAATGATCTAAATCCTCTTCCGCCTGTTTACAAAGGTTGCATTGTGATGGGCCTAGAACATCTAGTCTTTTCAATCGTTCACCAGTTAGACAACGCTTATGGAGAGTTGTCCATAAGAACGCCCCAACCTTAGGCATGATCTCTTTCTTCCAACAGATTCTTGCCACCCAAGACTTATCCTTAATTTTATTTTGCTAAAGTTGATAGCCAAGCTTGGACGAGTACTCCTCGAAAGATGCACCACACCAAAAAATAGAGTCTTCTCTGTCGAAAAGTCTAATCGGTTTGCCATATAATTCTTTGCAAATCTCAACAGACAGAGCCTTAGCAAGTGGTAGTGTTGAAAAATTAATCCAACAATAATTACCGTATGGTGAATTGTTCTCTTTTCTAACTTAGTCTGCCACCTTTGTGCCAAATTCAAACTGAAGGTGATCCAAATACTGATCAAGATCAAAAAATTTGGCCAACCTTTTATGACCATTCCATGAGTCAGTCCAAAATAACGCCTTCTTCCCGTTCCCAATCTACCATGATAAATGAGTCGTAATTAGGTGTTTGCAATTCGATATGAACTTCCACACAGTAGAACTACCTTCTAGATTAGCAACCGTTAGAATTTGAGAGGGATCCTCAGTATCCAAATATTTATTTTGTAAGATCCGACACCACAGCTTGTCAGGCCTTCTATACATCTTCCATATTAGCTTTGCTCCTAATGCGTTATTCTGCAACCGAATTTTATGCAGCCCAGCCCAACTATCTTAGTTTGAGAAGCAGATCATATCCCATCCAATCAAAGGGATTTTTTTAACTTCCTTTGAGCCTTCCCATAGAAACTTCTTCATAATTCCTTCCAGCTCTTTTCCATTTTTTCTGGTGCTTCCAAGCAGGACATGGTGCATATAGGTATTGCCGCCAGAACCATTTTTGCCATGATTATCTTGCCTGCCAGAGTAAGCCAGTTATTTTTCCAAGCCATCGCCTTGTTCCTACATCTTTCAATTACCTCACCCCAATGTTTGGCTTTACATGAGCCTTCAAAGATTTGAATTCCAAGGAACTTAGATGGTAATTTCCCAATTTGTATTCCCAGAGTTGAAATGATTGCTTGCTGCAATTGGTGCTTGTATTAAAGAAGAAGACGTGCGCAAGACTTATCTCTATTCATTTTTTTCCCCGAATTGAATTCGTAATCTTCCAGCACTTGACTTATGTTCCTGGCCTCTTTTATGCTTGCTTCCCCTAGGAGAGAAGTGTCATCCACGAACTGAACATGTGAGTAATGGGTTTTGTATTAGGAGCCACACATATGTCGCGCCACTGTCCCTGCATACAACATCTTTTGATAACACAACTAAAGAATTTGACCAATATGACAAAGAGGAAGGGGGAAAGTGGGTCTCCTTGCCTAAGACCGTTCATTGCTTTAAGAAAACCTTGTAGTGATCCATTAATAGCAATGGAAAATCTCACCGAAGATATACATTGAAAAATTAATTTGCACCAATGACTACTAAACCCTAATCTCTTCATAACTTCCATAAGGAAAAGCCATCTCACCTTGTCGTAAGCCTTGCTCACATCTAACTTTATGATCATCCCTGCCTATTTTCTTGATCGAAGAGTGTGAAGGGCCTCTGTAATGATTAGTAGACTGTTGGATATTTCTCTACCAAGTACAAAACCATTTTGTTCAGCCAAAATAATCTTTCCAGAAGTGGTTTTAATCTGTTAGCTAGCACTTTCTCCACAATCTTGTATAGTGTATTGCATAGTGAAATGGGTCTGAAATCATTAAAGGGAGAACAATCATGCTTCTTTGGGATCAATGTGATGACCGAATTATTCATGTCATTAATGAATTGACCAGATTTACAGAACTCTTCAACCAACTTCCAGAGCTCGTCACCCATGAAGCTCCAACATTTTTGGAAGAATCTTGCAGGGAAGCCATCGGGGACTAGCACCTTATTTGGGTGCATTTGGAATAAAGCCTTACGCACTTCTTCCATTGAAACATGCTCGCAAAGTCTTATGTTTTCTTCACTAATTTTAGGGAAAATTGAGTCAAGGAAATTTGTATTAAACTCCCGGTGTTGTTGTTTCCCAAGTAAATTAGAAAAATACTCGCAAGCAACCTTGCCAACTGCATTCCCTCCACTAAAAATTCGGCCACTATAGTCACGTACCTCCTCAATCTTATTTGCCACCCTCTTAGCCATAACAGAAGCATGGAAGAATTTAGAGTTGGAATCAACCTCACTTAACCACACCTCCTAGGATTTGTCCTTCCAATAAATCTCCTCCCTTTTTAGCAGCTCAGCAACCCTGTCCTTTAGGAACTTTTCCTTTGCATATTCCTCATTCATCATACCTTTCTTTATTATTAACTCACTAAGAGCTTCTAACTCCGCCTCAACCTTTGCCTTTTCCATGAAGATGTTCTAGATGTGCACCTTGTTCCATTCTCTTAACTTTTGTTTGATTACTTTTAATCTTTTAACCAATATAAAACTGATAGAGCCACCCACCTTTGTTTCTTTCCACCGGTGTTCCAGTAAAGTAAGAATGCTCGGATCCCTCCACCACATGTTCTGAAACTTGAAGTTTTATTTTTTTGTTACTTTCCCGGATGTAATTGACATTTCAATAAGGAAATGATCCGAGATTGAAATAGGAAAAATTCTAACAGACACCTTCAAACCTGTCTCGAACCAACAAGGGGATATCAAGAAATGGTCCAATCTTTCTGATATAGCAGTAAAGTCTTTGAGTCGATTTGTCCATGTAAAGATTCCATTGTCCACTGGACAGTCCACCAATCCGCATTCCCCTATGAATGGTCTGAAATCAATAATAGGTTGTGACACCTTTCTAATGCCACCACTCTTCTCAGAAAACTCAAGAATTATATTAAACTCGCCCCCAATCACCAATGCATCCTCTGGATGGGAATGTGAGAATTCCAATACCGAGCGCCATAGAAGAGCTTTGTCAACTTTTTTTATCAGACCATAGATATTCATGATCGTAAAGTGTTTATTTAATGTCAAGTCAAAAAGCTTCGTCGCCATCCAGTTTGCAGAGGTGAATAAAATTTCCACAAAAACTTAGGCCACCTTCCATAACAAACCTAAACCTCCCACTGCACCAACAAAATTTTGAAAAAAACCTTCCCAACATCGATCGTATTTTAGGAATTTCACACACTCTTCTCCTGCTAACTTGGTTTCTTGTAACAAGATGATACTACTGGCACTTTTCTTTAATTGACACCTTACCAGACGTCGTTTGTTAGGGGCCATTAGGCCCCTGACATTCCATGTTGTAATCCTCATTGTTTCCCAAGGGAGGATTGTTTCCCAAGGGAGGAAAATCCTCCCTTGGTACTCAAAAACTTGGTAATATTGGTATATTTTTTAGCAACCACTTCTTCTTCCCATAGTTGTTTCAAGGATTTTCTGCCTCTAGGGTTACTAGAGGTGTCGATTTTTCCCAAACCCAAGTGATTGATTGCCAACTAGGAAATACACCTTTCATCAATTATGTCCAATTCATCATCACCATTGGCATTTGAATCTAGGTTATCACTTTCCCTAGCTACATCGTTTGCCTCAGCAATCTCATTTGGTAGTTGCCCACCCGCCTGGAAGGGTTGCTACATAGATAGATCCAGTCCATCCTTGTTATTATGTGTCGCCTTGGGGGTGTGAGCTCCTTGCTTCAAAACCCCTTTTTTTTAATCGATTGTTTCAGAGGTGTATATCCTTTCTTTGGGAACATCTGCCTTAGGCGTGGTGCTTTGTGAGGGAATATTTCTAGAGGGCGGACAAATCAACCCCTTACATTGTCAATTTTGCAGTTCACGATGCTATGATTTCTATCGCCGCACTCCAAACAGAAGAACCGTGGTTCTTCAATCTCAACTTCCTACAACCAACGCTCCCCATTCACCAGGAGACATATTTTGCGTGGTATAGAATCAATTGCCGCGATGCGAAGTATAGAAAAATTTTACAAATCACCCTCCAAAATATTTGAATCCACCTCCAATAAGGTTCCCAAAGACCTACCAATATTCTCCAGGCAGTCATCAGCCCAATATTCTATTGGTAAATTATAAATTCTAACCCAAATAGGTTTTTCATACGGTTGCATTTTGGTTGGGTCAAAATTCATGCTCCACGACTACATATAGAGGGGCATGCCCTTCATAAACCATAGCTCCCCCTCTGTTATTCTGTGTTTTGTTTGCTCGTCTACAAATACCACCACAAAAAACCCTTTCGACATGAATCTTATCAACACCTTCGTGTTCCAATTATCTTTGATCTAATTCTTGATCGATGCTCGGTTCGGTGTGCCACCGATGAAGCGGACAATACAGGAAAATTCACTGAGAAGAGCGGCATCCTCCTTAATCTCCTCTGTGACATCAATCTCCATGGGGTGCTCTTCGTACTTCAGATCAATCTCTATCAACACTTTCCTTTGTTCTTCCTTTGGCGGATCCAAGCCGGACCTTCTACCTCTTGCTTTCTGATGGCCACTAGGTATATTTCGCCGCTGGTGATTTGTCTGAACATTTCGTTCTCCATTGCCACTTCGCCCAGAAAGTGGTAACTGCCCTGGTCGTGGGATTCGACATTCAATGGGGGTTTCAAGGGTGTCATGTCGACACCTTGTTGATTCCCTTTCCTTCTCATCAGGCACCTTCTGCGAATGGACTGGGAAACATTTATCAACCCATTTTCTGCCAACGAAGACCCACTGTGGTATGTGATCTTGCAATCCTCCCTCGGCTTTCTCTTCCATCAATTTGTCTCCCCAATGCCTTCTTCCATCCCCAACTACCTTACCTTCTAGAACAGGAGTTCTGTCCTATGATTTAGCACCACTTTGCTCCATTTTTCTCTTTAAAATTTAATATTTTAAATTGCATATAATTCAAAATTTAAACTAAATAAAACTTAAATTTGGGGTAAGCAATCTCAATTGTTGACATGGTAGAGAGCGATCCCGTGTGGTTGAACCTTGGTTGTTGGCACTATAGGCAAGAAGCCCCACCATTTCACCATAGGGTCTCCCCCAATCTCAATTTTTGACACGGTAGAGATTGACCCCGTGAGGTTTGAACCTTGGTTGTTGGCACTACAGGGCAAGAAGCCCCACCATTTCACCAATGGGTAGCCCCCATAACCTAGGATTATTTAATTAAATAAGAAGACTTTAGGGATTAAATTAAATAATTTAATTTATTCAATTTAATAGGATGAAATGTTAGCATGAAAGGGGGGAATTAACCTAATTAGGTCAATTAGGTTAATAGATGCAAATGATTTGCAATTAATTAAATAGCTAGGAAAATTTAATTAATTAAGTGAAAATAAGATGGGTTTCAAGACAAAGTGATGTTAGTATATCTAATTCGAGTGCATGATATCATTCAGACATTTTAAGTGTCTACATTTTTCCCCTCTTTGAAGCGAGGTACTTGTTATATTGGTTCAAAGATTGGCGTTTTCAAATTAAAACTACTGCTCAGATCAAAAAATAAAAAAATTCTAATTTTTGGATGCCCTATCGTTGCCCTAGCGGAAGGAATAAGCCGGTTCCCTGCCCCCTTGAGAAATCGGGCATAAATTTTGAATTTTGGGTTGATTTTTCAACAAACATAAGATATAGGTTTAAGTGCAAAAACAAGCCCTAGGATGCCAAAAATGGCCTCAAAAATGCAAAAAATGGTTCAAAGTAGGTTGCATAGGGTGAAAATGGGTTAAACAAGTCAAAACCCTATTTTTTTGGCTTAAATAGGTGATGAAGGGTCACTTTCAATTCATTTGTGCATTCACACCTTAGAGATTTTTTGCCTTTTGAGCTCTAACCTCCTAGTGAAATGAAGCAATGAGTGCTTCCTCTTCACCTTTTGGAGCAGGTTCGAGAGTACCAGCGACGAGCAGACGTAGGACCCCGGATATGCGACTCAAAACTTGCCTTGATTTTCTCATTTAGGTGCATTTAATAGGGGTCAAAATTAGGTTTCTAGGTGTGTCGTTGTATAGCGATGCAATTGGTGCATCAAAAGTGTCGCTATTGATTTTATAGTGACGCACCTTATGTCTAGTGGCGCACCACAATTTTTTGGTTGGGTGCACATTTGATTAGGGAGTCGCTAGGTTAATATAGTGACACAGGCTATTTAGGTTTAGCATCGCTCAAAAGTGGTGGGTGATGCACAAAGCTTTTAGCAACACACCCCAATTTTTTAATAGAGAGACGCATGCAAATGTCAATTCTCTATTGAGCGTAGTGACACACCCCCAAATTGGATACAACAATGCACCCTTAAAAGAGCGACATTGATTTCAACAACGCTTTTGATATTTTGGATGTAAAGTCTCAAATTTTGATCAATTTTTTAACTTTTTTAGCAAATTGACGTTGTATGTGCGATGCGTGCAAGAGGATCCTCTCCCATTGATGTCGCGAGAGCACCAATCCAACATTTTGGCAGTGACATGAGATTTTGATGACATGGAGGTAGAGCGGTTGGGTATGTTGGGGTTAGGTTTCATTGCTTTCTTTCCCAAGGTTCGAACGCATCTTGCAATGATGATGACACTAATCGAGAGGTGGCACAATGAGACCTCTTTGTTTCACCTGCCCACTGGTGATGCCACTGTTACACTAGAGGATGTGTGGTGCATTTTGTGATTTCCTATTCATGGAGAGCATGTCATTTATAATAGAAATGTTGGGAGGGACACATGTCTCTCCCTTCTACACAGATGGCAAATTGTTCTGGTGAGCTCTCAAATTGACCTTGATCTATATTGCGATCAAGTGCCCATTTTTAGATTGTTTATAGTTGCACTAATCTCTAGAGTGTTTTCCCCAAACCGACAGGGCAGAGGTTTCAGTCCTGGCTGGGGAGTAGCATGGGGGGATGATTCGACAGGCCATGATGTATGCATGGGGTCCAGTTCTTCTTGCTTTGTTGTACGACGACATGCATGAGGCTGTCTACTGCGAGGGCAGGAGCATCAGAGTAGGTGTTACACTGCTCTGTATTTGGGCATATGAGCATATTGCAGTTTTGAGGCCCTTGGTGGTTTTGGAAGAAATTCATGAGGATGAGCCTGTAGTCTTTAGGTATAGGGTGTCGTTGACTCTCTAGCACACGAGCCCTAAAATTTTAGCTTATTGGAATCCTGTCATTGATGACATGATCGCGTTTAAATGGAGGTTGTGGCTACAACATCCAACATGGTATGATGATCAGTAACAGTTGTATTTTGCTTGGTAGACCCAATATTTGCAAGGGAGAGAGCACACCATGATAGAGAAGTACCTTCCAGACCGCATTGCTCGATAGTTTAGCGAGGTTCAAGATGTTCTCGCCAATGATTATACAACAGTGTTTGCCAGATCTCAGAGAGAGGTGCAGTGGGGAGCACAAATTGACCTCGTAGTGGTGATCAATGTGTTTAGACAACTTGTTGCACAACCATGGGCTTACAATCAAGGTATACTAGATGCGGGGACCACCCCAAATTATGATGCATGGTTCAAGCCACCTACTCACCTAACAGATCCAATGGGGTATACCCAAGAGGTAGAGGCAGAGGTTGAGGCAGACGCAAAGGCTGAGATGGTGGCAAGGATGAAGGAAATGATGGGGGTCAAGGTAGAGGCCAACAGCTAGAGTAGGACAGGGCCCAAATGCCAAATCAGGGTCACCAGGACCCAGGGCATTAGGATGGGCATGATGGATAGGTTCCAGGGGCACCACCACCTCCTCCACCTGTACAGCCAGATGCTCAGGTGCAGGCATAGATATAGGCTCTCACTGCTGAGAGAGACCAGTTACAGGAAGAGAGGGATTAATTGTATCAATAGCTACAATCCATGACAACTCAGAGAGACCATGAGGTTTAATTGCGGCAGCAACTGGACTTACAACTAGCCCAAGAGATTGGGCAAAGGTAGCAGCTTGAGGCAGTGACAACTGCATCATAAGGACAGACTATGTCTGCTCGTTTGTAAAGAGAGGCAGTTATTCAGGCTGCTTATTGTTGTATGCATTATCATCGTGATGTCCCTCAGGAGATGAGGTAGCTTAATTTTTCACAGCAGAGCAAAGCACCACCTAGAGCTAAGGATCAACCATCAATTAGGGGTGAGTCGAGTAGCCACTAGGGCTAGCCACTTTTGTAGACACTTTTTGATTGTTGGCTCGATCTTATATAGATATACATTCATGGGCTCATTTTTTATAGCCTCATGGATATTTTACTTTTGCTTTGATATTCATACATTGATTCAAATATTGTATCATGACAATCATTTATATATATATATGAGATGATCTAGATTCGATATGTGATGTGCTCTTTATTTCATGCTTTTATGAATGTATGGATGCTATGATATGTAGGTGTTATGCTTATGCAGGATGATATGGATGCATTAATTTTCATGTGCTTTTCTATGCAATTTATGATGTGATGATGGATGCATATGGATATATATATGGATTATGCAAATGATCATGCTTATGATATGATAATGCAATGTATTATTATGCCTAGAATATTAAGATGCTTAGAATAACAAATCTATGTTATCTAAAACAACTTAAATGATGATGTAATGGATTAGGTTTTCCTTTATTATGGTATGTTTTGATGATGCAAGATATATGCATGATGATGATTTTGTGGCTAGAGGATGGATACATGATGTTTTTGTTGACTGTCATGACACCAGGTTAACACGGAAAGAATATAGAAGAATAAAATGAATGATCTGACCATTGATTTTGAGAGTGATAAAAAATCTAATAACTCCTTGATCCACCGAGACTTTATTAGATATGGTGATGAGAGATGATGATAATGATTTTGCTCATATCTTGTGATTGGTATTTTCTATCATTCCCTATGTTTGATATAACACATAGACATGATGCATTAAGGTATTGATAACTAGATGGCATTGTATCTAGTGTAATGGACTTTGAATCTGCAAACAGATAGGATAGTTCTTGTTCACACCTTGACATACAAAAACCTCATTGGAATGTAGTTTAGAAGCTTAGAATATCTCAAACTAAAGCACACACAATAGTCAACAATCTACCCCAAACAACTTCCCTACACACAACTAAGCAAGTATGCACCAAGATTATTGTACAAGAATACCCACAAGCATAACAAATGAAAGATAATGATCGATGCCCCATTCCTTTCTCTCTAAATCATTGAGACATCATCGAGAGGACCTTGGAATGGGTCATTGAGATAAATCAAAAGAAAAGATCAAAGACAAACAGTTAGTGTTATCTATATCTCTTGCCAGTTTAACTTAGCTAAGGTGATTTCTGATGTTGATGTCCATCGCGGGAAGGATGCATCCTAGGACATGTTATCAAATGTTTTGATTAAGATGAGGTGTGTGATAAGCCATTGATACAAGCTCTACTGACTCGTTTCCCTAGGATCTAGACTTTAGATTTTGATACTTAGGTTCTCACTTTACGACTTGTCATACTTGCTTTCTACTTGTTTTACAAAAGTTTGGAATGATGTTTGATTTATTATGGGTGAAGGTTTATTACAAGTGAAAGTGAAATGGGATGGATGATTTTGGATATTCTGGAATATTTCAATATTTTTGGTATTTTTGAAAATGTTTTTAGGTTATTTTTTATCTTTTTACAAGTTTATGTGAATGTTTTTGGTTTTTGATTATTTAAGTTTGTTTAGGGTTTTTCCAGGTTTTCCAATGTTTTTGTGTTTTCTAAGTTTTCTGAATGTTTTTTTGTTTTCTAAGTTTTCTAAATGATTTTGTGTTTTCTAAGTTTTATGAATGTTTTGGGGTTTTTCAATTTTCAATTTTTTTTGGATTTTTCTATTTTTTTGAATATTTAAGGGTTTTTTGAGATTTCGAATGTTTTTGTGTTTTTGAATATTTGAATGTTTAGGGATTTTCTAAATTTTGACCAAGAACCTAACCTAAAAGACTATACTAGGGGCCTTGGAGGCTTATCAAAGATGAGTCTTTCCTACATTATACATGTAGAGACCACATAGTTTGACTGACTTGACTTATTGATGATGAGAAATGAACAGTTGATGGAATGTCAGTTTATTATGACAAAATCCTAAAGGGCTGACCTAGGGTGTCTTAGGGGCACATCAATGATGGCCTTGCCTACGTTCAAGCTTAGAGACTCGTAGTTTGACAAGATACTATTTTTTTATTTTTGATGTTTGACCTTTTTAGGGATTTTGATGTGTTTTGGATGTTTTGGTTTTTTAATTTACAATTTTATGAATATTTTTGGGATTTTTGAGAGAGATTACCAAGTAACCTTAAGATATACAAGAACCCAATATGATACATAACGAATTTCCCCTAGTGTTATGCGATAGACTACCTCGATATAGGCAGGACAAGCTGACCTTAGGAATATGACAAGTAGTACTAAATGGGATATGATACTTCACAATATCAAGCTATGATATAGACGAAGATGGGTGATGGAATAAATAGGATGGATGATGTGATGGATGGATGTGATGCCAAGAATGATAGGATAAAGAGCCAAAGATAGATGGAGGTGCTTTATTTACATGAGGTGCATGTTTGCCAGGTTTTCACCAAGGTACTTTCCCAAAGCGCCACCGAAGTGGTTTTCACTAGAGGACTTTTTTTTTTTCTTTACTTTTTTCAATCCTTTTTCTCATTTTTTTGGATTTTTGATCATTTTTTGATTTTTTTTGTATTTTCATATTTACACCCTTCAAGCTTAGGCATAAAGCTTTTTAAGATGCACACTATTGGTTGGTTCTTGCAAGGTTTCACCTTTAGGTGTTGATAATTGATATGCTCATGATCCATAGCTTGTTGTGATGACAAAGGGACCTAACCAGTTAGGCTCAAACTTTCCTTTTACTGTCCTGATCTGGAAGATTCTTTTGATTTTGCTTTAGAACAAGATCCCCTACCTGGACAGATTGACTCTTGATCTTCTTATTATAACTCATCTTTAGTTTATTTTGATATACTTACAAGTGATTAAGGGTGTCAAGATGACACTCATCCAAGAATACTAGCTCATTTAGCTGAGATACTTTGTATTCTTCATCAGTGATCAGGTTCTACAGTGAGACTCATAGAGATGAAAGCTCAACCTCAATAGGAAAGATGGCTTCTGATCCATAGACCAAGGAGAACAGGGTTGCACCTATAGGCATGCAGATACTAGTTTGATAGGCCTAAAGGGTAGGTTTTAACTGTAAATTCCAGTCACAGACAACTTCATTGACCATTTTCTTTAGGATCTTTAGAATGGTCTTATTTGTAGCCTTAGCTTGACCATTTCCTTAGGGGTAATATGGGGTACAAAATCAATGATGGATGTTGAATTTTTGACATAGCTCCTTCACATCCTAGTTCTTGAAGGGTGTTTCGTTGTTTGAGATAAGGGCTTGTTGAATACCATAACAACAGATAAGGTAATTCAGGATAAATTTGGTGATTTGATTTCCCATTATGTAGGTCATAGGAATGGCTTCCACCCACTTGGTAAAGTACTCAGTGGTTGTGATGTTAAACTTGTGGCTATAAGATGAGGTGGGAATATTTTTTCCTATGAGGTCAAGCCCCCACTGTGAGAAAGGCCAAGGTGTGACAATTGGTTTTAACTCCTAAGCTAGAGCATGAATAAGATCTCCATGTTGTTAACACTGGGCACACTTCTGCACATACTAATGGGCTTCTCTTTCCGTGGTTGGCTAGTAGTACCCCATCCTCAATAGTTTCTTAGATAAAGTCATACCACTAGAATGGGAACCACATATGCCATCATGTACTTTTGTTAAGGCAATCAAGGCTTCCTCTTGGTTAATACATCATAGTAATGTCCCCTCAATGCTTTGGTAGTATAAGGTATCACCTAGGATCACGAATTGGGATGCCTTTTTAACAAAGGTCTTTTAAAGGTTGGAGGTGATATCGAATGGGAGGGTTCCTCTACTAAGGTAGGTGAATATATCATGATACCACAGGGACTAGGACCAACAATGACACACAAATTTAGATTCAGGGATTTCAAAATTTGGTACGAGAAGTTGTTCTACCAAGAATTCACATTGAAGGACATTGTGTGGCATATCTAACAATGATCCAGTTGTTGCCATGGAATCTGCTTCTCAGTTGTTCATGCCAGGAATCTACTCAAAAGTTATATCTATAAAAAGGTCCTTAATACTTTCTACCATCTTCTTGTAAGGAGTAAGCTTATCATCCTTAGTTTGGTAGTTGTCATTGACTTGGTTGATAACTAGCTATGAGTCCCCATAGACTTTCAACTCTTGTATCTTCCATTGAACTACTATCCTTAGACCTGTGATTAGAGATTTGTACTCGACAATGTTGTTAGTACATGGAAATGATAGTTGTTATGACTTCAGAATGAAATCACCTTGAGGGGTAATAAAGAGAATACCCACCCCTAATCCATGTTGGGTAAATGATCCATCGAAGTACATTTTCCATTGATGTATTGCATTGACAAGGAACACTGACTCATCAGGAAATTCAGATATCAAAGGGTTCTCTACATAGATAGGTGTTTTTGCTAGTTGGTTTGTGATCACTTGCCATTTGATTGCCTTGTGCTCCACATACTCTATGTCAAATTCAATCAAGATCATTACCCATTTGGCCATTTTCCCAATGAGGGTTGCTTTGGATAACAAGTATTTTAATGGGTTAATCTTTGCAATAAGCTTGATTTGATGTGATAGCAAGTAATTTCTGAACTTTTGTGAAGCAAAAACCACTACTAGGCATGCTTTCTCAATGGATGGATAGGCCATTTCATAGACCACCAAGGTCTTTCTGATGTAATAGATGGCTCTTTCCTTTCTGTTTTCATCATGTTGTGCTACAAGAGCAGCCAATGTTGTTGATGTTGTTGAGATATACAGGATTAGTGGTTTGTTTGGTATCAATGGCATGAGTATTGGAGGTGTCAATAGGTAGTCCTTGCTCTGTTGGAAAGCTTTAGCACACTTTTCATCCCACTTGTAGGTTATTCCTTTATGGAGAAGATGCGAGAAAGGGTGGATTTTTTCTGATAACTGTGCTATGAACCTTTTGATAGACTGCAATCTTCCTTGTAACCCTTTCATTTATTTCAACATTTGTGGTGGTTCCATGTCTAGGATGGCTTTTACTTTTGTTGGATCAATTTCTATCCCTCTATGATATGATGTAGCCAAGAAGCTTCCCTAATGTAACCCTAAAGACACACTTTTTTGGATTCAACCATACTTTATACTCTTCAAGCTTGTCAAAGATGGGTCCTAAGATTTCTATGTGCTCACTTCTTTTCTTTGATTTTTCCAAAATATCATCCACATAGTCTTTGACTATTTTGTGGATCATGTCATGAGAGATAAGGGACATTTCTCTTTGATAGGTTGCTCCTGCATTCTTCAGCCCAAATGGCATCATGTTCCAACAATATGTTCCCCATGGACAAGTGAATGCAATTTTGTGTTGATCCTCCTTAGCGATCATGATTTGATTGTAGCCTGAAAACCATCCATGAGTGATGACATTTCATGCCCAACTATTAAATCCACGATGATGTCAATGTTGGGAAGAGGGAAATCATCCTTTGGGCATGCCTTGTTTAAGTCTCTGAAATCCATGCATATTTTGATGCCCCCAGTGAGTTTGGAGACTGGTACCAGGTTGGAAACCCACTCAGGATAATCTATTAGTTAGATGAATTCAACGTCAAGAAGATTTTGTAACTCAAGTTTCACCAAGGGTGTTATCTGAGGGTGCATCTTTCTTAACTTCTACTTCACTAGTTTGGCTTCAAGATATACTGCTAAATGATGCACAACCACTTCTAGATCGAGCCTTGGCATATCTATGTATGACCATGCAAAGTTGTCTCTTCACTCTTTTAGGAATGTTGCTAGGTTTTTATGTTTCTCATCCAACAAGGATTCGACATAAAAATTTATATTGGGTGCTTCTTTGGTTCCAACATTGACTAGAGTGGCCTTTTCTACTAGAACTACTGACTTCTCTAGATGCATTGCACTATGGGGGAGATTGAATCCCTCATCCTTGGGTGCCTCAGAGAGGTTTACACCCTCGGATGCATCCTTTCTTTTTACTATTTTAGGATTAGAAAGTGCCACAATGTGGTTTTCACTTAGAGATCTGCATGTTAGTTGCATGTCATCAATTTTGTGACTGAAGGATTCAATCGTCTCCCTGTAGTACACCCCTGTGTCTAGCTCTATATTGAAACTAGCTTTGTGATCTACCCATGGTAAGTTGTCACGAAGTCCCATGAATTGTGAGATTGGTTCATTGTTTTTGAATAAATCTAGAATCGACGGTCCTTGTTGGTCCCAGTCAATGAGTTGTGGGTATACTAGGCTTATTTCAGTGGCTTGGTCATTTGGGATGAAAAATGTTGTGGATATCATGAAGAGAGAGTTATTCTCAAATAGGTCAACAACATCAAGGAGGAAGTTGTCTAGGGTAGTATCGCGTGATGTTGGTAACCAAGAGGAAGCCTCAGCCCCTTTAGCAAAAGTACCTTTTCTAAGAAGGGTACCCTTTCTAGTAGTACATCCCAAGCTGAGATTCTTTGGGTGTTTCTCAATAACGATGGGTTCTAGAAAATTGCTGTCATTTTGTCCTAGTTTATCATTCTTGTTGTACCCCCATCCCTTCATTAGTTGTAAGCCTTTGTTGTCATCTTCCATAGGAAGAGTGGGGATATGCTGTCCATCTTGATATAGTAGTTTAGAGACATCCTCCTCATTGATATCTTTTGTGTTCAAATCCCCCCACTTGGTGAAGGTAGTAGCGTCCATCTTGATTGTTTTAGGTACTTTGTTGCTAGATGTGGGTTTCCCATGAGATTGGGGAGAAAGAGGTAGCTCCCCCAACACAAAATTGTCCTTCGTTAGTTTATAGTTTCCATAACCATCATCCTAAATCACTGCTTTAATGTCGAGAATATTCTACATAATGGGTGTTTTTGCTTTTGAGGTAGATGCAAGGGATGATGGGTCAACAAATGAGGAGGATGGTGTAGTACCTTCATTATTTTTAGGGATCTGGGGTATCTTTTAAAACTTGGGCTCAAGATTCTTGTAGTAGTAAAAAGGCTTAGGATCTTCATGGATGGTAACATCTCTGCCCTCAGAAGGAAACTTTACACATTGATGATAGGTCGAAGCTACAAATTTTAGGGCATGGATCCATGGTTGACCAAGAAATATGTTGTATGGAAGATCAACTTCTAATACTTGGAACATAGTCTCTACAACGACGAGTCCCACTTGGATGGGTAGTGAGATGATGCCTTGTGATACCCACTCTTGATCATTGAATATGCTATGATGGTGGTACTCTTTGCTTTCTCAATAGTATCCTCTAAATAGCCCAAGTTTTTAATCAACTGAAGGGTTCAAATGTTCAGACCAACACCTCCATCTACTAAGACTCTTTTAACCTTGTTCTTATGATTAATAACCTCAAGGTGCAAAGAATAGTTATGAGATGGTTGTGATGGTAGGTCTTGTTTCGAGAAGGTTAGGATATGATTAGTAATATTCCCTACCATAGCTTGAAACTAGTTTGTATCAATATCCTTGAGGATAGATGATGAAGATAAAGCTTTCTATAAGATTTCCCTATGTGCAGGGGATAGTCTCAATAGTTCTAAGATAGAGATCTGTGCGGGGGTCTTCTTAAGTTGATCTAGGAGATTGTACTTGCTAGGATTTGATGTTGGCAAAGTAGGTTGTGCCCTAGATTGAGATGGGACTCCTTGGATGGTGAATTTTCCATGTCGTGTTGTGACTCCACACTCTACACTAGGCCCTTTGATGGCAACGACAGTGATGACACTATCACAAGAAGCGACTACATTGGAATAGGTATGTTGCATATTTGTGTAATCCTTAGCTTTTATAGTGTTGTTCCCTTTGTTATGATCTGGCATAGGGTTCTTGTATATCTTAAGATCTTGGTTGCTAGTTGTACCTCAAAAAATATGTCTACATTCTCAATAAGATCTTGGATAACATTTTTGAGCCTCATACAGTTTGATGTTTTGTGTCCTTTGATTTTATGGAAGTCACAAAGACACTTTTTGTTGTACCAGGGTGGTTTATCATGTGGTTCTTGGTAGTTTTCAAAATTGGGAAGTGTTATTCAGTTTTTCTCTACCAATTTCTTCATGATGGTTTCAATAGGTTCCGAAAACTGTGTGTATTTACATTTTGGATAGTTGTTTTTGTTGGGAGTTCGTTGTTGTTGTGTTTCTGTGTTATTGATATGATTGTTTTGTGATGATGCAGTTTGTTGCACAGTTGGTTGAATGTTACCTATTTGTTTGTTGTTTGGCCTAGGAGCACTTAAGACCACCTTAGCATCTACCATGTCATTATTTGTCATGTTTTTGTTTTTAGCCCAGACATGAGGCTTGTCATTTGAACTAGTTGATGGGCAGTTGTCTTTGTAGGATTGAGTATTTCCCTATGAGATTAGAGCTCTCTCGATGTTAAGGGCTCTAGGGAAAATCTCATCATAAGAGGTAATGCATTGCATCTTCAAGTGGAAGGATAGATTTGGATCAACATTCACTATGATGATGCCTACTTATTGTTCATCGAGAATTGGCCACTTGCTCTTACTAGCCCTTTGTCTCCATCATTGCAAGAAATTGGCAAAAGATTATCCTTTTTTTTATTTGAGAGTGTACAACTCTTATAGGCTTACATCCATGTCAAGATTAAAGGAGAAGTGATCTATGAATTTATCAATGATTTATTGGAAGGTTTTGATACCTGGAGGCAACTGAGAAAACCAGTCGATGGCTAGGCCTGTCAAGCTTCATGGTAAGATGCACATGAAAATGGACTCATTATAGGCGACCTCCATACACATGATGTTAAAATCTTTGACATGGTCCACAAGACTTCCTCTCGCTTTGTATTTATTGAATTTGGGGACTTTAAAACCAAGGGAATGGTACTATTGCGATGTTTCGATTGAATGGATATGGGCATAGGTTTTGTGTATGGGGCTTCTTCATTTTTCCCATCTGAATATCCTGCATTTCTTGTGTTAATGCCTTAAGTTGCGATGCTACATCATCTTATAGGTTTGGTGGAGGAACATATGTTGCATATTGTGGGATGGCAGATGGATTGTACATGGGAGTTTGGTATGATGGGGTGTTGTATGGTGTATATGGTGGTGTAGGATATTGTGAAGGTGATTGTGGTTGAGGCGTATATGTTCCTAACATGTTTGTATTGACAATGTTTTGTTGAGGGTTATAGTTGGAACCTTCTTTTTGTTGCTATTGTTTGGCATATTGTTGAGCTAGTAAGTCTTGTTGTTGTTGTTGGGCCACGAAGGCTGCTTTTTGTGCTTGTTGTTGTTGTTGAGCCACTAGGGCTTGTTGTTGGTCTTTCTATTATTGTTGCGTCATGAGGGCTTGTTGTTGTGCTTGTTGTGTTGCTAAGGCT
>VDFB02028779.1:0-22893 GCA_007258455.2 Sequoia sempervirens
CCATCATCTTCAAGCTACGTGTTTTTGGCATGATCATCTTCTTCCATAGGATCATTAACTTCATCGCCCGATATTCCGCGGCTCCATGTTCCTCTACTTGCAAAACCACATTCTCCAGGGCGTGATAATCCATATCTTGTGCCCTAGGGTGCCTCACCTTTATAATAATGATCAACACAAATAAACCATGATCATGATCAAGTGATTTTTTATATATATAGAAATGTTAAAACGATATAAAAATTTACAAATTCAATCAATATAAAGACATATAATGAACAACTTACCAATGGGCGATAATCATGCCCCCCTTCAATGTGACCATGCTGCCTACAATGTTTCTCAACTGTTGTGATTAAAAGTCTTCTCATCTTTAAGCCCTTGCAATTATTGCAAGGACAATAACATTCCATCACCCTTTCTTTTCAATCTAGCCCACAATCTATCAAGTGTCTCTTCATTTTGTTCTGGACTAATATTATCTGACATGATTTTTCTTTGCCAAGCTTGACTATTTAGATCTTCAAAAAATATCAAACTCACACTCCAATAATTTTTATTCCTAGACAAGTAACATAGTCTAATAATTCTAATATTTTACACCAACAAAATTTGGCATGCAACCACCCCTGCAAAAGAGAAGATAGTCTAAATTTAATGACCCCCAAAAAAACTTTACAATGCTAATTCCAAAACTTATTAAATTCTGATTTTACTATGATTTCCAACCGTTAAGACTCCTAAAATTAGAATATTGAATTTGATCACAAAATTCCTACAACAATGGAGGTAGTGAGCTAGTAAGAGCAAGTGACCCATTCCTAAGGAGCAATGAGTCAGAATCATCATTGCTAATGTCAATATGGATTTATCCTTTTAATTAAAGATGTAATGTGTCACTTCTTATGACGAGCTTATCCCTAGGGCCCTCAACATTGAGAGAGCCCTAATAAAAAACAACAGAAGCATTGGTAAGAGCATGATTAGGGTAGAAACCCTAGGCCTCCATAGAAACATAAACAATAACTATAGTGGATTAGTGAGGTTGCAATACCAGAAAGATTGAGACATTGTAGGTAATAACAACATCTTGCAATCTAAAGATTGTAGCTGATAACAAGCACACTATGTAGCTTACTGACATTTGTAAATACAATCTACGGTAAGAAGAATGACAGTCAGTTGAGATGTGACAGTCAAAAACAGGCTAAACAGTGACAAGATAATAAAGCTCAAACCTTGCATAGTAAAGTGGAGATTTTAACAGTGAGTTTCCTTACCCCCTTGCTGACCTTAAGGGTTTTTCAAATGCTTTTGGTAGTGTTAGACAAGGCAAATGCAATCAGGGAATGACTGTCCAAATGAAGTAACAGTGGTAATCATAGGTTTAATGTTTCTTCTTAGCCATTAATATTGTATAATGGAGGTAGTGGATTGCATGTTTGAGCAGTGTTTTGAGACTCACCAAAGATGGGAAAATAGTGAATAATACCTTGTGGATTGTGGAGTAGTGTCAATAAGGTTGAGGGATCTTAAGAACTACAATACCATGAAACAATGGGTCCCCTATAGTAAGTAGGCAGTCTATAGGGCATAGTTTGATTTTATAGAAGGATGCTCATGAAAGGAATCTTCAAGTGATAGTGAGTGAGTTGTTTGAGATTGCAGCTGAGGGTGCAATACCCAGTCTTAAAGGAAGTTAGCAAAGTAGTAAATGTGAAAGAAAATTGAATCATACACAACAAACAATTCACAATGTTACCTTCCATAATGCCTTGAGTTTGAAGATAAAATCTCATTGTATCTTCATGATGAAAGTGGTGAGCTTAATGGTCAATCACCGGCAACCATGATTTTAAAACATGCTATTGTGCTTATGGAGGCAACATTTTAAGCAAGGTAGTGAGTGGTGGTTTGGAACAATGGCAGGCATGAAGGACTCACTTTATATGCATACTATGCAGTCTAGCTTAAGACAACATTCTTAGAAGAGATTGAAGGTGGATTATGGAACTCAAGGGTTACCATGAAAAGGATTAAAACAAAGACTAATATCTATTTAAAAGCCACAATCATGAAGATATTAAAGATGTCACATGCAAAAACCTAGTAGCTGGAGTAATGAATACAGTGCCAAAGAGGATAGTGTGCTGGGGCAAATTTAGGAGATCTCCACATTATCTAATTACAAGGAAATACATCATTACTTATTTTTTTAATTAAAAGACATCATTCTAAACCCTATATAGGATACATTGATACTTCAAAAGCCTCTGAAGGAATTTCAAATTATGCAAATATATGTCAAGTAACATTCATAAGGTTTAGAAAATCTTGATCACTCTCTAGAATAGCCCATTAAACATGGGTTGTGCTTGAATGCACTACATAATTGATATAACACAACCACTCTGCATATCAACCAGAGTTATAGGCTCTTTATTGCAGCAAGAGGTAATCACTCTTTAATCATGCTATAATTACATCCTATCCTGTTAAACTTGAGACAACCTGAATGCACCCAATGATGATTATTGACACCTACATTATACAACCTGAATTAACTACATTATATGAGTGCCTCCATTTCTATCACAACATAGCCACATTAAACTTGGGTCACACATGAATGCATCATGTATTTGTTATAGCACAACTGTGCCACATGACCAATACAGTTATGGATCACATAATTACAGTCACAAGAATTTGTTCCTCCGTTGTGATCTTATGGTGATTCCACACAACAAAATCTGGACATGAAATTCTCAAAACCCTTAACCTCTAAAAATGAAATCTGATGAGATGTTGCTTTAAAATATGATTTTCAAACCGGAACTACAAATATGACTTCACAACTGAATTCTACAAAAGATAATGACTACCCTCAACCTGGTGATATCTTCTTGATTTTTTTTTAATTTTTCCTAAGAAAATCGTCCTTAGTTCTCCATAGACTGTCTCAAGTAGAGAAAAACACTGTCACAATAAATCAGGCGTGAACTCACTTTTCTTTATGTCGGCCACAATTTGATTTTTTTTAATTTTTCATGTTTGTCAAAAATTTGACAAAAATAATAGTAGACATTTCGATGAACCCTAGGTTCGTCAAAATTTTGACGAACGTCGAGGATAAACTTTCAAAAAATTGGAAATTACACATCAAATTTTACAAGCACCCGATGAACATCGAATTTTACATATTTCATTGGAAAATTTTGTCGTATTTTGGAGTCAAATGTATTAGTGACACTATTTGAAAATTTAAGAATGATTTTCACAAATCGATTCAATCATCAAGGAATTCAAAAGGAAGAAAATTCCCCCTCATGAGAGAGAGGTCGAGGCTTCTCTCGTAGGAAAATTTGCACCTTCCTTGGAGGAAAGTTCATCAAGTTCTTTCTTTGCAAACCCATGACAAAGGAAACACGTTCCGCTAGGGGTCCAAGTTGAAAATGTGATTTTTGAAAAAGGTTGCAAGGATTTTTGAGAAAAGATTCATTGAAATGAATGCATTTTCTAAAAATCAATGTTGACATGGTGGTGGTGTTTTTTCACACACAAGGGACATGTGAATACCACAACATTACAACTCAAGAAAACAAGAGAGAAAGATGAAAGAGAAAAAGAGAAATAGAAAAATTACAAACAAGGGACACAAGGGTGATCTAATATTTTAGGGTCAGAACTGCTCATAAGTATATATAAGTATAGTAATAGTATATAGATGAACAATCATCAAATACCTACTATATCAGGCCATGTGAAGAATGCATGAGAAGAAAAAATAAAAAAATAAAAAATTGGGTCAACATGGAAGGGAATCCTAAATGCCCCCAACACTTTGCATCATCTCCAATTTGTCAAAAATCAATAAACATAATAGAGGAAGTTTTATGATGCATAATCACTCCTGTATCCAAGCACCTATGAGGGTGACAAGGGTCATCCAAGAACAAATAACGCAAGCACAAGGGACCACATCACAAAAAACACACACCTAATCTAAAGATAAAGAAGAGGCACCCCCTAACATTCATCGACCAAGAGGTCATTTGCTTCCCAATCTAGATCATTATATGGGGAAGGTGAACAAGCCTGTAAAGGTTGAATATTAAGGGGAGAACCTTTCGACTCTCCCACAACAAGATCCAAGGAAGGATACTTTTTGAGGTCTCCTCCACTTGGTTCTTGTGGAGCAATGGTCAGTGACTTCACAAAAATCACTGAGAAGGTCGTGACCTCGTCTAAAGAGTTAAACATGCACATTACGAGAGTGTCATGTATTACCTCAATGGGTAAGGAAGGCGACACCTAAGATTCACTACTTGGCTCACCAAGTGACTCAAGAGTAGTGACAAATTTAGGGTATGTTGGAGCTGGTTCCATCACAAGGATGATGCATGCTAATGGAGGAGCACCCTTTGGAGAGGGTGAAATCCTCTTATGCCCCCCATTGCTGGAAGGGAAAACCTCCACCTTCCACTTCTTTAGAAGATGTGAACTCCAAATAGACAAGGAAAGAGGCACAAAGGAGGAGGAGAAAACCATGGTGGACAACATCGAGGTGTTCGTCATGCCCATGGGATTAGGGAATGGAAAATTTTTTGGAAGGGAGATCAAAAGAGGCAGCTCAATTGAAGGAGTGATGAACACTTGCACCTTTTTGGGGTCAGGGGTGTCTACACTCATAGTAGGAACTATGAGAAAAACCAATTTTGATTGAACTAAGGAAGAGGGGATAGGAGAGGAGCACATAGCAAGAGACCCTAAAATAAGGGTGGTTGGCTCTCCTTTCCTTTACAAAGTGGCCTGCTCAACTACAAGAGCCTTTTTTCAGTGCTTGTGCTCATGTGCAAGGTAGTTTTTGTGACTCTGGGAGCCAAAGGCTGAGAGATGAGAAGGGATAGAAGGATCTTACTCAACTATAGGAGTGTCCATCACATCTATCTCCAATAGAGGGACAAACTCTTGGATGGGAGTAGGAGGATATTGAGAAACAGTGGGGGAATCGGCTCTAGTGCCTCGATAATGGGCCTCTTCACATTCACCACTTTAGGTGCAGGAGTGGTAGGATGCAATGGAGGCTGAGACATAGAGGATTCCATATGGGGACCCACCCTTCTATTGTATTGAACAAGCCTAGGCTTCATGGGTAGAATGAGAATTTCAAATACATGTCACTTATGCTTTCACCAAGCAGGCACCATAGGGTTCTCCTACAAACACATAGCAATATCCAATGACACCACAATAGGCCAAAAGGAAGCAACAGGCTAGAAAGTGGAAGAGGAGGAAGAACCTTAGGATCACTTCTCTTCTTCCCTTCTACACACTAGGGTGGCATCATTGTCAGCCATCAAACAAGCCCTATGTGAGAAAGCATAAGGAGATGGAGGGTACCTCACTCTAGGGATTAAGCATCCTTTCTTGTACTTTTCATAGGTCCAGTATAAGAGATCATTCCTAGGTAGGATCAAACCAATGGGTGTAGTCCAAAGTGATCTAAAGAATAGCTTCCACGTGCAATTGATGGTTTATAATTGGTGTCATGGATCACTTGCATTGAACCCTAATGGATAAACTTTAGACATTTGTGCACAATTGAGGGAACTACATTCATAGATACTAACTAGGGGATACCCAGCTTCACTCTAAAGAGTTTAGACCCCGAGATTATGTCAAAAAGTAGGTTTACATACTTAGGTCCAACAAGGACCGACAAGGTGATGCTGCCAAGGGGAGGTACAAAAAGTCCACTATGCATACAAATGTTTCTTTCGAGTGCAACATACCCATATTTACACAAGAAGTTGATTAACATGATCTCCCAAATTATAATATTCACTTGACACATTGGGTCAATGAGAACACCTACTACAGTGTTTTTGTTGATTTGCACGGGGATGTAAAGAGGAGATGGCTCTCTATTAAAACCCATCAAAAAGTTCTGCGAGGTGAAAGTTATGTCAGGGGAACTACTTGTAGGCTATGTAGAGGGGATAGGAAGATGTAAGAAGGAGGCCATCATGTACACTAAATAATACTCTCACAAATCCCCTCGAAGGTTCACAATTAGATAATGACCCAAGTAAGGCTTCATTCCGCAATGCCTACAAAACCTTCTAACTATGCCTACTAGGGGTCACAACTTGGTTTGTAAGGTGAAACACCTCACAACACTCACACCTACAACAATCCTAGGACATGAGTTAAGGACCCTTTAGCACTACTAAATGAAACCAAAATGATTCACATTAGGTTCACCAAAAATGTAAGAGGGGGACCAACCACGTCAAGGATCTAGGTCACAGAGAGCCAAGAGTAGATGGCTACCCTAACTTACCTCACTCTAACAAATATTTTGGAATGAGGATTGAGAATGAAGAGCAATCTCAAGTTCCTTTGTCGCTATATAGACCCAAAAATCTAGTTGGGGCTAGATGAGCCAATTTTTTGGAGTCTATATTGCACCTCAAATAGCTCTCTATCTGATGATGGCAGCATGGGTATGGGATGATAGTGTGGTACATTGGAATCTCTCTAGCATTCGTATAGCCAAAAAATGAGAAATATAGTAAGGAAAAGACCAAAAACCTACTAGCATACTAGCTAATTAATTTTAATGAAATAAAAATAATAATAAAGTATGAAAAGTAAATGAGGAAATGATAAAGTAAGTAGATGAAAACTAGGGTGACAAATATTATCTAACAAAAGTGCCAATTCACCAGCAAGCTCCACACACATATTCATCTACACACAAGAAAGAGGGGAAAATTGTTTGGGATTTATAGGGGTTTGCCTTAGTCAAACCCCCACTTTAGTGTTTCCACCTCCACGGGAAAACAAAAAAGAAACGGAGTAGAAAGTACGATAAAGGAAATAGGAGAGAAAGAGAGATTGTTGAACAATGAAAAACAATACTATGCTACTCAATCAAATCACAATGTGAAATTAAAGTGATGCTATACCACCTCCACCCAAAGGATCTCAAGGCCAATGAAGCGAGAATGCAAGAAACAAACTTGGAAAAGTCACAACAACTAGAGCAATGATAAAGGGAGGTCTTGTAGGACTCCAAGCCTGTAATTTCTATGGTAGAGGAACATGTTCAAGGGTGAAGTGGATGGAGTAACTAGTTGTTGCAATGCTCAAGTTATGAAAATGCTAGTAGAATTCTTCAAGAGTGTGCTCAAAAGATCCCAAAGTGTGAAGAAGATTGAAAGAAGTTGCTTGAATTGTGAAGAGGATGAAGTGAAGTGAAATGGAGGGATTTGAACGTTAAAAGGAGCCATTTCAGGTCGGTTGGTCAAACAAAGGAATTACAACTCGACCCAGCTTAGGTTTGTAGTGTCCCTATGGACTTTAGAGGTAGGAATCTATTAGGGATAGAAGTGTGCCACATAGATGTCTATGCACCACGCTCTCGTCCCTAATGAAAATTCCCTCACTGACACACAAAACACGTGCAATTTGGATGGAAATCAGGTGGGTGATGTGGAATTTCACCTTCAGATTTGATTTTCTGAGGTGAGGGTATGCAAAAGGGGAATTTACACAAGGGGTGCAAATTCACTTCTATACATATATTATTTCACATATATTAACAAAAAGGAAATTATTTGTGTATTTTGACACATATTATATATTAAATATTTATGACATTTATAACAATCAATTTTGAGAATTTAAATTATTATAGTTTATGCTATAATAAATCATAACATGATAATGAATTCTTTATTTATTTATAATAATGTCAAAATTACGAAAAAAAATATTTTCAAGAAGATAATTTGTTCCCAAGGCATGCAATACTATATTTATTTTTTTAAAGTAGTCCAAAAAATGTGGAGTAATATTAGGATTATTAATTTACTTGAATTCTACCATGTGTATAGAATATAAAAGTCTAATACGCACATTATTTTCTCCTAAGATATATACTTTATCATGTCTATCACAATAGGAGAATGTTTAAAATACCATTTAAAATTAAACTTATTCCTCCCCATTTTTGTATAACAATTCCTTAAGTAATAGTTTCATGTTAGAGTAATTAACTCATTTATTTCCTTTCCTAAGAATTTCTTAAACCCCCTTAATATTTTATCAAACATTTCTTTCTCTTGAATTTACACAATATTTTTTATAGAGAAAGGGGTAAATAATTATTCAATTTTTAAAAAAAATGCAATCAAGGAGCCAAAACACATCCTACAATGGACCATAAGGCACACCCTACTAGAAAGATCCAAAGAACACCGATTCCCCACCAACAGGGACAAAATAAATCCACTCAAGGATCCTATATATACTCTTGAATTAGCAACTCCAATTTTTGGAGATAGTCCCTAGGAAGATGCTCCTAGTCATCAACCTTCCAATTGTCCCTATACTCAGAAGCTCATTAAAAAAAAATTCTACACTATTCCACTCGCTTAGGATATGAACAAAGGACACCAAATCTAAAGAAGTACTTAATTGGTGAATTTTTTGAACCAAAGACAATTTCCAATTCACCCCATCCAAAATATACTTATTCAAAAAATCAACTAGGATATAAGAGTATGCTTCACAAATAGCCTTCTACCAACCAAGGGAACAAACTTTCTCTAGAGTAGTAAGAATAGCTAGAGCCTCCATTAGATTATTAGTCTAGTGACCCTGATAAATGGAGAAGAAGAAAAAGACAACCCTAGAACTATCCCTCCCCACTCCTCCAATCCCAACAGATCTAGGATTACCCTTGGAGGACCAATCCATGTTAATCTTCAAGATCCCAATAGGAGGTGGAGTGCATCTACCCTCTCTCTAGATTTTCCTATTAATACCTTTCTACCACTAAGTACACCCTCTTAGGATCAGGACCCCAATCTAAGATATCATTCCTCTTTAGAGAGCTAAAATATCTTCCTACAAAAATCTAAGCCAACTTTGTACAATGATCCTCAAAACCCCCTAGGGGCCATAATTGACATTCTTTCAACTTAAACACCTCCACTTTACTCAATCTCTTTATATCTTTAAAATCAAATACCTTAGTCTACCCCATCTGTTGGAAGCAAAGAAAAATATTCTAAAATGAGGATACATGGTCATGATTGGGGGTTGACCATCCCAAGAATCAAACCAAAAGTGAGCATCAAATCCCTTATTGCAAATCTAGAGTAGTCCTTATTTGATTAAGTTAGGCCCTCTTTTTAGCATATCCCGGATAATAGATCCCTTATCATCAAAGAAAACCTAGGTAAATCTTCTCCTACCACCCCCCTCAAACATTCAGAAGAAACGATCTCATCCAAACTTGGTCTTGATTAGTGCACCACCTTTAGCAATGCTTGGCAACCAAATCTTGACTAGTAATGACTACTTGTCATAGACCTAGACCACCCATTTGTATTAGCATACAAATATACTTCCACTTTACCATACTTAACTTTTGAGAGTCCAAGTTTCCTACCCATAAGAATTATCTAGAGATAGCATCTAGTTTTTTAAGAAAACTTACAAGAGCAGCCTACACCATCCACTTGTAAATAGGAAGTTCTTGAACCACAAATTTTAATTATACTATCCTCCCACCAAAGATAACCACCCACAATTCCAATGGTTGACATAACCATAGAGATTATCCAAAACACTCAACCAAGTTCCTCTTGGAAATGGAGCAACAAAGGGGAACCCCCAAATACACAATAGTAATAGTGCTAATCTAAAATCTAAGAATACATGTAATTCTTGATTGAATAAGAGGAGAAGCATTAAAGAAGAAAATAGAAATCTTCCCTTCATTGATCTTATCTAACGAAGTAGCAAGATAAATATATAAGATCCCATCCAAAGTTACTCACTTCTCTAATCCTAGCTAAACCCAAGAGTGCAATGTCATCCAAAATCTATAAGTGATATTGAGGAGGAAATCTTTCACCCTTGCTCCACCCTTGAATAAGAACTTGTCTCAAATAGGATTTTTGGAGTCTTCCTAAAACTTCAACTATAATAATAAATAAATAAGGTCATTGGGGGTCACCCTATCGAAGACCTTATGAATCAATGAATAGAGAGGAAGGAACACCACAAATAAAAATAAAGTAATTCAATAAAACACATCTTATAACTCAATTGATCCAACCTTCTTCAAACCCAAATGAACTGAGAACTTTACAAAGAAAAGATCATATCACTTAGTTATAAGCTTTGGCCATGTCTAATTTAATGAACATGGCCTTCTCCTTGGATACTTCCATGGAATAAATATCCTCAACAACAATAACCACACCATCTTGGATGTTTCTACCTACCACACAACCCTCTAATCTTCAAAAATCTCTAATTAGCCATAGTTTCAATCATTCTACAATTAACTTAGATATAATCTTATAGACCACATTACAAAGGGAAATTAGCCTAAAGAGAACTAGAGAATTAGCCCCTTCCCTCTTGGCAATAAGAGACAAAAAAATAGAATTCATAGCTTTCAACATTTGTTTACTACTTTGAGATTCTTACACTACCTCTAAAAGATCTAATTTGATAATTTCTCAAAACTCCTAAAAAAGATTGTATTAGGAAAACATTAGGACCAAGGGCTTACCTTTCTTTATCTTGAAGACTATTTCCTTGAGCTTTGCTAGGTAAATGGGTCTACTGAGCCCCTCATTTGACACATTACGCACAACAAAAGGAATACACTCTAAAATAATATTCTCTTCCATCGAATTTTCGAGAAAGTCTTATGTGAATAAAGAATAATAATAATGAGTAAACTACAAAATATTCTAAAAATAAGATATTTTTTCTCTGTGGGTGGAAGAAATTGAAGAAATCAAATTCCCATGTCCTCTAGCTTTAATAGAGTTAAAGAAAAAGAAAGTATTCATGTCTCCCTCTTGAAGCCATTTGATCCTTTGCTTTTGTTTCAAAAAAATCTCTTCCCATAGTTCCCATTCAAATAAATCCACCATAGCTTCCACTTGTTATCTAAGGGAATCCTCAGTAAGATAAAGATCTCTATTCTTCTTGGTGGTGGCCTCTAAGAAATTTTTTGTAGCTAATTTCTCCATAAAAATATTCCCAAAATACCACCTATTCCACTTCTTTAGCTGTAATTTCTTAAATTGGATCCTCTTGACAAAGGTATACATTGTTGTACGATGTTCAAGAAAAATTTTACCCCACCATTCTTTCATAAGGTCCTACAAAGTCTAATCTCACAACCACATAAGCTAGAATTTGAATGAAGGGTTCTTAGCCATATCTCTCCCACAAATTGAAATTTTATAGGCTAGTGAACCAAGCCTCTCCACTTCACAATGCTTAAACTAATGATCTAATCATTACCAATCCAAAAATTGGAAACTAGGAACCTATCTGATCTATTTTGAGATATATTTCTCCCCACATATCATATTACTCTAGGTAAACAAATCATTTCTTTGTTTTATATCGACCAAATTCAATAAAAAAATATTATCTCTAAAAATTGAAGAAGGCTCAAGTCTATCTAAATCCTCCCCTCTTTTCATATAAATTGAGGAGAGCATTAAAATCCCCAACCAAAATCCAAGGGAATAATGGATCAAGGGACCACACATACCTAATATTATCCCAAAGGCAATATTAACTAGCTGAATCAATCAGAGCATAGATATTAGATATTAGAAATAATTCTTTAGAGTTGAAACTAAAGGCAGCCATAGTCAAGGAATTTCTACCTGAAATCCACCAAAGGAGAGAAATCTTGAAGGGCACACAATCTACTAAGAGGGGGGTGAATTAGTAGATAAAAAAAATTAGAAACCTTTACTTTCACAACTATTATATAGATTTTCAACATGAAGATCATTAAATCACACAAGCAATTATTCAAAGGACAACACAAGATAACACACAACACCAGATGTATGTGGAAACCCAAGATGGGAAAAGCCACAGTGAGAAATCTCATAATCAAGAATATAATAAGTGAATTTTACAATGTGATATAGGAACCAACCTACCAGAGACACCAATCCCCAAATGAATTTATAAGCACTAACCTACTAGAGACAATAATCTCCCACCAGAAAGAGACACCAATCCTTATCAACAAAATACAAGTAAAACACCAGTCCTACCAAATTACATAAACAATGGAAGATTTTAAATTTAATATATACCATTACTTCCAT
Organism: Sequoia sempervirens; assembly: GCA_007258455.2. Taxonomy (NCBI): domain Eukaryota; kingdom Viridiplantae; phylum Streptophyta; class Pinopsida; order Cupressales; family Cupressaceae; genus Sequoia; species Sequoia sempervirens. The sequence continues at coordinate 12,177 of VDFB02028779.1, forward strand.
ACAATGCATCTGAACATTTAAAATATATACATGACACTACATTAAAACTCTTCCATGTCAATTACGGATCCACACAAAACCCAGATGACATAAGATGGACCTAAATTCAAATTACATGAAACACATAATACAATACTCAAAACACAAATTTCTTTCCACCAAAAGAACGTGATGCCTTGTTCCACCACATGAACCTTAAATAGGTCCTATCCTCACTCCACACATAAAATTTAAATTCTATTGAAATAATGAAGATGGTTTTCATTAATGAGTTGCCATTGATGTCAAAAATACATGATAAATGCCAACCTAGTATGAAGAATGTTTTATTTTGCAAAATGGTTTTTGGTTAAGTGTCTACACCAACAACTTCAACACACAGTTCCCTCTGATATTTTGGTTTGCATTTGTTTGTCCTAAAAAATCTACTTATTTGGTTCTAGTATGTTGTTCATGGATGTCACTAGCATCTTATTTTAGTACTTTAATTATTTTGGATAAGTGGTTCAGAAGTTACAAGTAATAGAAGTTTGGCATATATTATTTACATAATTTTTTGTGTACTAGCTATTACCTAAATAGTCCACATTCTTCCATGGATTTGAGTTATTCATTGCAGTTTTGGGAGAATGCTTATAGGGTTTAGTACATTCTATTTTCCAATTGGCATGACATTTTATGGTCCAAATATCCTATGGTGATGATTAGTTGGAGTATTTTATTTCTTTGTTTTATACCTGGTCGACTTGAGGTATGCAAGGAGTTATGAAGATTAAATGTGTCTTATGAATTGAAAAGGGAGTTTTTATAGGTCCATGCCAACCTATATTTCTTGTTTTTTGGTGTGAAGCCAATTTTGGTTTGAAACTAAGTGCCAACAAGGCATGTTTTGTATAGTTTGAGCCTACATATAATTAGAATGACCTAATTGATGTTTGTGATGGATTTTAATATATACACAACATTGATTTGAGTTGAGGAAAAGAAGAATTGAATAGAGAGATGATTTGAATGCAAACAATAATACAAAATTTTGCAGAATCATGTGAATAAGATGTGAGTGTTGAGAAAGGCCATGCGAATATGGAGCAATGAAGAGACTTGCAATATGAGTCGATTAGAGTGTGTTATGAGCTTTAAAGGAATGAAATCTAGCATATGATTAGATGCATTTTTATTAGTTCAAATTCTGGTTGTGAAGTCATTCCTTTGTATCTTTCTTTTCTCTATGAACAATGAGCACTCCTGGAAGTGAGCCTTTATGTAATATCTTATAACCAATTATAATATATTGTGAGTTAATTCTCACCGTGGTTTTTTGGCCTTGGGTTTTCCATGTAAAAATCCTGGCATTCATGTGATGTGTGTGTTATGGGTTTCTTATGCTTTCTTTCCTTATAATTGTCAAATATGATTTGAAAATTGGATGGTTTAATAGAATAATGATTCACCCCCATCTCAGTATTTCATGTGTTCAACAATTGGTATTAGAGCTTTGTTCCTTGGAAGAAGTTTAACTACTTTGGGAAGATCCTAGAATTTGAACACATGGCTTCAGAAGTGACTTCTATTATCAAATACACAAAAGAAGATTGCATGTTTGAAAAAGATGGAGAACTCAAAGTTTCTCTTGAAGACCTTGAAAAAATTGAAGTTGAAAACAAAGATCTAAAGGAATATATTAAAGAATCAAATGACTACATCAAAAAACTAAGAACGGATCAAGTAATTTAGAGAAAGACATAAGGAGGTCGATGAACAATTGAAACAAGAAAATGATAACATTATCAAATTGAAAGTGCAAGTGGAAGAAAAAAGGAGAATTAAGGAATGTCTAAATGAAATGGTAAAAAGTAAGACTAATGAGTGTACAAGGCTTGAACAAGAAGTGGTAAATTTAAGATTAGATCTAGAGAAAGTAAAAATTCATGAGGAAAAATTAAAGACAATTTCAAAATGCTTGAAGAGTTAATTGTAGGATAGAAAGCATCCAAAGACAAAGGTGGTTTAGGAATTGAAAAAGGAGAAAGCTCAAAAGAAGATAAAATACCCAATGTTGAAAAGACTAAAGATAAGAACAACAATGATAAGTTCCAAAATCAGAGAAACAATGCTAGAAGACCCCCATTACACAACCAAATGCTTAAAGATACCCATATTTTAATGTCATTTGTTATTTTTGAAATAAATTTGGATGTAGAGAAATGGAATGTAGAAGAAAAATGAATCAAAATGTCCCATCCTTTATTGGTCAATGTTTTACATGCAAAATATTTGGGCATAGAGCAAATGAATGTAGAAGTCAAATGATGAATGCATACAATAGTGGTAGAATGATTCAATATTTCAATGGTTACTACTATACATGCTATGGATTTGGACACAAAGCTAATCAATGTAGATTCAGAATGAATGAAAGGAATAATGCTCAGAGAAATATTGTATACAATAATTGTAATAGACCTAGACATGTTGCTAGATTTTGTAGAAACAAAAATATAAATACAATTCAATAAAGAGAAATAAAGAACAAGAAACCAAATTAATCAAGAAACCAAATTCAAACCAAAGATCAAGTAACAAAGAACAAATTAGCACAAAATATCATAAACTAATGAAGTGACACAAACACATACCTATGCCATTACCGAATTACCTCCATTACCTTTCTCCATTTTTCTTTGAAGCTCCAAGCTCCCTGAGTGTTGAAGATGCAACTAAAGCTTGTGAAAATGATAGAAAAAACATAAAAATTATGTGCACAAGAATTCATTCAGAGATTCTCCAGATGATTGAAATTTCCAAGAAAAGTCTCTTTTATAGAGAGTTCGTTCAAATGGATGGCTAGGATTGATTGAAGATTAAGAGTCGAGGTTTGATGAGAGGAATTAGTTGATGAGTTAACTATTCGAATAGTTGAGTTGATTTGGAAATTGCCTCAAACAGAGTGAGGTAAAGTGGTGGATCCACTCGAAAACTTCCTCAAATAGAGAGAGTTAACTGAGGAAAAGCGATAGAATAAGAAACTTTGAAGAGGATAAGAATTCAATTTAATTAATTCAAATTATTTATTTAATATAGTGGAAGAGGATTTATGGTTAAATAATTTGGACTAATTATTTAATTATAATTGAAAGCGATATGAATAATTAAACAAATGTAAATTTATTTAATTATAAAGATGAAAGAATCAATTGATAACATAATTAAATAAATATAATTTATTTAATTAATCAAAAGAAAGACATTGGGTTGATTAGTGACGTAATTAAAAAAATATAATTTTTAATTAATCAAAAGAGGAATTAAGGAAAGGAAGATGAATTAATTAAAATTATTTAATTAATAGAGGAATGTGATTAAAATAATTAAAAAATTAAAATTACTTAATTATGCAAGCAAAGAAGAGAGAATGATGTAGAAAAATGATGTTCATAGGTGTAGGAAATTTTTTAGTGTCTACATTTTCCCCTCTTTGATACAATGAAATTTATCACGTTGTGTCAAAGAAAAAGATATGCCCCAGTGAAAGTAGGATGAGGAAGGATGCCAAGGAGGTAGTGGTATGCCCCCTCGAGAGGACAAGTAGGTTCAAAGAACATGAGTGTGCTCTTGAAATGGTTTAGAGGACTAGAAGATGAAGGACAAAATGATAGAGGAAAATGGATAAGGATGATAAAGATGTACAATAAAAGATATGTTAGAGCGGAAAAGATGAATGTTAGCACAAAAAATATGGATGTTAGAACAGAAGACCTAGATGTTGAGATAGTTCTAGTTGAAATAATTTGTAGATATATTTTACTATGCAAGGCTTGCACATTTATTCATCATTGGGTGGTAAAATATGAAAAATGGACAACAAACACCATGGTATGACATAGACCAAGGTGTGCGAGGTCATTCATTTGTAAAACAGACAGTCACAAAAAAGGAATGTCGTAAATCTTACTTGTTGGATGTTGTGGTTGTGTTGCTGATATATGGTTGTCATTGATGTCAACACTATTAGCATTAGTGCATTTGAAGCTATATATGTCGAGGATATTAAGAAAATTGTAATAAATGAGTTGCAGGTTGTCAGTGGTGAAGTGATGTTTTGTCTATCGGTGAGTTTCGTACGTTGTTGATAAGAGGTTGTGGACTAAAGGGTTTGTTGTTGAGTATATCTAGTTTATCCATGTTGAGTTTCAGAGATCCCTATGAAGATTTACATTCTGACAGTTTTCTATTGCTTCAGTTGGTGTTTCTGATTGAAGATTATGTGATTACAGTTAGTTCATTTGTTGTGGATGCTTCTCTGATGTTTCATAATGTTTATGGATGTTTCTAGATTGTGCTCTATCTTTGTTGCACATCTGTATTTATTTTTGTGCTCATGGATGGTGATTTTCTCTTGTGTGTTCATGTTTTTTCTTGTTCTTGGCCAATAGGGTGTTGAAGCGTGTAGTGGATCTTTGAGGAGAAATTAATTGAAGTGTTTTTCGTGTTGAAATTATTATTTTGGGTCTTCACTATGTTGTGGATGACCTTGGTTGATTCACATTGAAAATTATTTATTGTTTTGGGTCGACAGTTTGTATTCACTTTATTATTTCTTTGTGGCTGACTTGTAGCAAATGTAATTTCATGTTGCGGATATTTAAGAGTGATTGTTTATTCGAATTGAAGTGTGCAAGGGTGTGATTCTATGTGTGTGTGTGAATATTGTTCAAATCATTAGAAGGAAGAGAAGAGTGAAGAAGTTTTCATGTACTTAACTGGAACTATAATCAGGCATTAGCAGATGCTATTTTCTTAGTTCAAAATCTAGATGGTTGTAATCTGAATCTTTCTATAAGACAGTGTGTCTTCCTTTATAATTGAGCAGTGAGCTCTAGGCAATGTGCTTGAATGAATGTGCATTCCCCATTTATTCTTCTTATACTTTTAATAGGGTATAATCTTGTAGATTGACCTCCATCATAGTTTTTTCCCTAACAGGGTTTCCACATAAAAATCTTAGTGTTATGTGTGTTTTTGATGTGTTGTTGATTCATTTTTTCATTGATATTAATCAGATCTAAGAATAAGGATTAATAAGTTTAATAAGTTTGAAATTCATTGACAACTGATTCACCCCCCTTAGTTGTCTTCCCTTGTGTTGCCAAAAATTGGTATTAGAGCAAGTTCCTTGGAAGAAGTTTAACAACTTGAGATGGTTTGGGATGACGACATATAAGAAGGATAGTCTAAGATTTGATGGAACGAATTACTCTTTTTGGAAGACTCGAATGGAGTGCCATCTGAGATGCATTGGTGAACCCTACTAGAGCATTACAAGTAATATGTATGTTATACCATCAAATGGTCCTACTACTTTTGTTGAGATCAGGGATGCTGAGTATAATATCTAGGCTAAGGAAGCATTGTTAAGTGCTTTAACTGATAATAAGATGACAAATGTTATGGATCTGAAGACTTCTTATGAGATCTAGAAAAAGTTGAAAAATTTGTATGAAGGTGATGCTAATGTGAAGATTGCTAACTTGCCGAGTCTGAAAGGGAAATATGAAATGTTGAGAATGGGTGATGATAAAAATATTACTATTTTCGTGCAAAGAGTGAATGAACTTGTGTGTGGTATCAGATGCATTGGTGGAAAGTTGGAAGAATTAGAGAATGTTGCTAAAGTGCTTAGATCCTTGCATGTTGCTTATAAAGTCAAAGATAGTGCTATTGAAGAACTCTGAACTGTAACAAATGTAACTAGAGATATGTTGGTTGGTAAGCTGTCTGCTCTTGAGTTGAGAAAATTTTATGATGCCCTTCCTAAGGTTGAATTTGCATTTAAGGCTACTACTTACAGAAGAGATAGATAGAGATATGATTCGGGTAAGAGTTAATCTAGAAAGACATTCAAGTATGAGGATGAAATCAGACAGATTGAAGAAGAAGAAAGAGAGATATAAGAGCTAGAAGCACTTATTGTCAAAAGAATACCAAGAGGAAATGGTAAGTATGAAGTAAAATTGCCTCTTAAATTTTTTTCTTGAAATTAGATAGGTCATTTTGCATCAAGGTGTCCAGAAAGAGATTCTAAACCAAGACATAACAAGCATAAATTTCAAAAGAAGTGTTACTATGCTGTTGATGAAGGTGTGATAGATGATGAATCTGATAAAGGTGAAGAAAAATGGGTATTTATTGCTATCAAGGAAAATAATCCTATATCTATTGAATTTGCTAGTCGTACAAATGTGGAGAAAGCCCTAGCTGCTCGAGTTGACGAGAAAGATGAATGGGTGATTGATAGTGGATGTTCACATCATACAACAAGAGATAAAAGTAAGTTTGTGAGCTTGGAAAAGTATGATGGTGGTGTTATGAGATTTGGTGATAACATAGCTGGTGTGATCTGTGGAAGAGGATGCATTTCTCTTGATGGTAAGAATAATACTGATGATTCTCTATATGTGGAAGGTTTGAAGGATAATATTTTAAGTGTCAGATAGATGGTTGATAAGGGTTACAATCTTCAGTTCAAGGATGGAAAGTGCAAAATATTGCCCAAATGTTCTAGAAATGTGATTGCATCAGGTAAAAAAACAAGATGTAATATCTTTCATTTGAATGCTGCTAGTAAAAGTTGTTTGATTTCTCAAGTTGATGAAAGTTGGTTGTGGAATAGGAGAATGTGTCATGTTAAGTTTGATAACATTGTCAAGATAAGTTCTACTAAGGCTGTGAGAGATCTACCTAAGTTGGTAAAACCTACTAATGTCATTTGCAAGGAATGTTGGTTGGGAAAGCAAACTAGAATTTCATTTAAATGTGTATGTGTGTGTCAAAAAGTTGGAATAAGAATTAAATTGGAATATATAGAAGTGATGAATTCACTTCTGGTGAATTTAATTCTTTTTTTGAAAAGCATGGAATAAAGAGACAATTATCTGCATTACAAACTCCTCAACAAAATGGAGTTGTGGAAAGGAATAATAGGACAATTGAAGAAGCTTCTAGATCTATAATGGTGCAAGGAAATATCCCTCATATCTATTGGAAGCTATAGATGCTTGCTATGTATATCCTCAAAAGCGGGTACAAATCAAAGGTGATATTGGTAAGACCCCTTTTTGAGCTATGGTGAGTCATAAAAGCCTACTATTAGATATTTCAAAATCTTTGGGATTAGATGTTATATCAGAAGAGATGAAGATATAGGAAAGTTTGATGCTAGGAGTGATGAAGGAATCTTTTTTGGTTATTCTACTAAAAGCAAGGCCTACCGATGTTACAATAAGAGATTGAAGAAAATGGTTGAAGGTGCAAATGTTAAGGTTGATGAAGACATTGCTAGACCATTCAAAACATGTGGATATGATTCTAATGATTAGAATGATAGTAAAAACAAAGGTCAGACTTTAAATCAAGTGCAAATCATTTTGGTGAATCCGGAAAATCAAGAGGCAAAAGAAACCAGTGAAGTTGTAGAAGAGAGAACACAAAAGCATGAAGTTCAAGAACATTCTAAGACTCCAAGGTATGTAAGATTGAATCATTTAGAAGATCAAATTATTGGTGATAAGAATAAAGGTGTCCAAACTAGGAGAAAAATTGCAGAAGAATATTGATTGATTTCAAAGACTGAGCCTACTAGTGTGTAAAGATGAGCATTGGGTTGAAGCAATGAAAGAAGAGCTACAACAACTTGAGAAAAATGATACATGGATTCTTGTTCCTAGACCTAAGGATAAAAATGTAATTGGAACTAAATGGGTCTTTAGAAACAAATTGAATGAGCAAGGTGAAGTGGTTAGAAATAAAGAAAGATTGGCATGAAAAGGATATTCCTAGATGGAAGGAATTGATTTTGAAGAGACTTTTTCCCCTGTTGCTAGAATTGAAGTTGTGAGACTGTTTCTTGCTTATGTTGCTTACAAATATTACAAGGTTTATCAGATGGATGTCAAGTCTACTCTTCTAAATGGAAAATTAGAAGAAGAGGTGTATATTGAGCAACCTGATGGATTTCAATTGACTGATAAGGGAGATATGGTTTGTCAGTTGAAGAAATCACTGTATGGACTTAAGCAAGCCCCTAGAGCATGGTATGCTAGATTGGACAAGTATTTGTTGAAGCTTAGATTTAACAAAGGTACTACTGATAGTAATTTGTATTTCAAGAATGATGATAAAGATTTGATTGTGGAAGTTTTTGTTGATGATATCATTTTTGGAGGAGATGATGGTTTATGCATGAAGTTTGGTAATGAGATGAAGAGTGAGTTTGAGATGTCAATGGTTGGTGAGATGAAATTATTTTTGGGATTGCAAATTACTTAGTTAGATAAAGGGATTTTTATATCTCAATCCAAGTATGTGAAGGAATTGCTAAAGAAGTTCAATATGGAAGATTCAAAGCTAGTTGGTACACCCATGGTGACCAGATGCAAGCTGAAAAAAATGATGATTCTCTGAAGGAAAATTAGACTAGATACAAATCAATGATTAGTGGATTGCTTTATTTGACTCAGACTAGACCTGATATCATGAATGTTGTATATATTGCTGCTAGATTTCAAGTTGATCCTAAGGAATCTCATGTGACTACTGTGAAAAGAATTTTTAGATACTTGAAGGGAATAGTTGACTTTGGTCTATGGTATGATAAAGATGATGATATTACCTTGAGTACCTTTATTGATGTTGATTGGGTAGGAGATGTGGATGATAGAAAAAGTACTAGTGGTGGTGCATTTTTCTTGGGTAAGAAGCTAATCTCGTGGTTAAGTAAAAAACAAAATTACATTTCTTTATCTACTGTAGAGGCTGAATACATTGTTGTTGCTAAGAATTGTATGCAAGTATTGTGGATGAAGTAGATGTTAAAAGATATCTGAATTGTGTATAATGATCCTATTGCTATATTATGTGATAATTCAAGTTCCATTAATATTTCTAAGAATCTGGTGTTGTATTCAAAAACCAAGCATATATCTACCAAGTTTCACTTTTTGAGAGAAAAGGTAAGTGAAAAGGAAGTTAGATTAGCGTATGTGCCTACTAAGGAGCAGATTGCAAATATCCTTACAAAGCTATTGCCTAAGGATACTTTTGAGTATCTCAGAGGGAAGTTAGGGGTGATTAACCCTCCTAATCAAAACTAAGGATGCATTGCATTTCATCAGTCTAGGCATTTCATAATCATATCTTGTTTCAAATGGATGTTGTGGTGGTTGCTACTTAGGGGGAGTAGTCAGATGGTTCAAAAATTTAGATATGTGATTCAGAGCTTAGTGATCTTTGTCATTGATGTCAAAGGGGGAGAAGAGTAATGTGAAAAAATGGTGATTCTCTGCGGAAAAGAGCCCTATGGGGAGAAGATCATGTGAAAGAGTTGAGGAGAAAAAGAGTCAGAACCTAAGGGGGAGTAAGTGTTAAGAGATAGTTGCATTGATGGTGTTTTTACATCATGTGTTGCCATCAATTCCAAAGGGGGAGATTGTTGGATATTGCGGTTTTCATTGATGTCAACACTATTAGCATTAGTTTATTTGAAGCTATACATGTCAAGGATATTGAGAAAATTGTAATAAATGAGTTGTAGGTTGTCAATGGTGAAGTGATGTTCTATCTATCAATGATTTTTGTACATTGTTGATTAAAGGTTGTAGACTAAAGGGTTTGTTGCTGAGTATATCTAGTTTATCGACACTGAGCTTCAGATATCCACTTGAAGATTTACATTTTGACAATTTTTTTGTTGCTTCAATTGGTGTTTCTAATTGAAGATTATGTGATTCTAGTTAGTTCAGTTGATGCAGATACTTCTCTAATGTTTCAAAATGTTTTGGATGTTTCTAGATTGTGCTCTGTCTTTTTTACATGTACGCATTGATCATTGTGCTCTTGGATGGTGATTTTATCTTGCGTGTTCATGTTTTTCCTTGTTCTTGGCCGACAGGGTGTTGAAGCATGTAGTGGATCTTCGAGGAGAAATTAATTGAAGTGTTTTCATGTTGAAATTGTTATTTTGGGTCTTCACTGTGTTGTGGCTAACCTTGGTTGATTCACATTGAAAATTATTTATTTTTTTGGGCTGATAGTTTGTATTCATTTTATTATTTCTTTGTGGCTGATTTGTAGTGAATGTAATTTCATGTTGTGGATATTTAAGAGAAATTGTTTACACAAATTGAAGTGTACAAGGGTGTGCTTTTGTGTGTGTGTGTGTGAATATTGTTCAAATCATTCAAAGGTAGAGCAAAGTGTGAAGAAAAGTGAAGAAGATTGAAGAAGTGTTCATGTGCTTAACTTGAATTGTAATCAGGCATTAGCAGGTGCTATTTTCTCAGTTCAAAATCCAGATGGTTGTAATCTGAATCTTTCTATAAGAAATTGTCTTCCTTTGCAATTGAGCAGTGGGCTCTAGGAAGTGTGCCTAAATGCATTTGAATTTCCCATTTATTCTTCTTATAATTTTAACAAGGTATACTCTTGTGGATTGAACTCCATCATGGTTTTTTCCCTGGTAGGGTTTCCACATAAAAATTTGGGTGTTATGTGTGTTTCTGATGAGTTGTTGATTCATCCTTTCATTGATATTGATCAAATCTGAGAATAAGGATTAATAAGTTTAATAAGTTTGAAATTCATTGACAACTGATTCACTCCCCCTTAGTTATCTACCCTTGTGTTGCCAACATTACTAAGGGAAAAGTTGCCCAAGTCTTTT